>SNQN01002586.1:35012-57430 GCA_008642245.1 Bassia scoparia | reverse complement strand
CACAGGATGAGAAGCCCCACTATCAAGAAGCCAAGGCAAAGTAGGTGATGAAGCATTTGTAGTTGCAGCATGGGCTTGAGGATTTTATTAAAACCCTTTTATCGAAGTACAAGATTCTTTGGAGACTTGAGTTGAATTTTTCMAAGGGATGGGAGTAGGAAACATTTGGTTGAATACGGGACATTGGGAAACAACATGCCCTACTCACTACATCATTGGCACTTGCCTAAGAACGAACGACGTTGGTGAGCACTAGTTTTGTTTGTGTTGGGTGTTGGTAGAATGCCTTTTGTTGTTGGCCAAGTATTATGGTTGAGACGATTTTGGTATTTAGTGSTGGRAGAGAACGTTTTAGCAGGGAGTTCAGTTTGCAGGGTTCTAGCTTGAAGGGCAAGTTCTTTATTWATAGGCTATTCATGAATCTACAAATGATATATGAGTATCTCTCCCATTGACAACACCAATGACAAAGTTGTAAGAAGAGTCAAGACCCGCAAGAACTCGATCGATGAGATCCTCATGATCAATGGGTTTGTGTTGAGTCCCTTAGTGTTTTGAGTGATGACAAACAGTTGCAAGAACAGGCACACTGGTCGGATGAATACAGCTGGTCTGAACAGCTGAGAAAACTATTCTTGGTCACTTGAAAGAAAGTGACTTGTATGCTAACAAGTTARATGTTCAAATTGTTCTATGTGTTTAMCATACAGGTTTTTCCAACTCTCTGAGCAAGAAGGTCCTTCGAGTTAATCTCGTAAACATTCCAAGTTGAAAAGAAGATCAAGGGCAAGCTTTAAAGATGTTGAAGAATATGAAGATTAGTTCTAGGATTAGACTAAGTCTTTATATTGTATAAATGCATGAGTATGGTTGATTGCTTGTATTATTGATGGACAAATTATGTGACTTTTTTCTTGTAGAGTTGAAGACAACTAGACCAGTTGGTATTGGCTTCAACATACTCAGTTGGAAGAACAGTTCTATTGTTCTCACAACTCTGATCACCTTGTCGAGCAAGTAAACGTTTTTGAAGACTTTCCTAAAAAGAATTTTGGAAACTTCACGGTGATCTGGTAAGGAGTATTTACTTGGGATATTGTGTAATTGATTTTGTCGAGATAAGTTAACTAGATAATTTTATCTTGCATAAATAATATCTTGTAAACTTTCCTAAAATATGTGTGATTTTGGAAACATAATATCGCATATTAATAGGGTTCGACTATGATCAATTGCAAGGCTCTTCCTATAATATTTCACAAGTATACACTCTTACATGTGATTTTCTCTCCGGGCTTTAAAGAGTTATTCTTGAGAGAAGAAAGTCCTTAGTTTTACATCAAGCAATCATAGATCATAAAAGTTCATATATTGAGCATTAATATACTCTTGTACGCTCTTTGTGAGAGTTATTGAGAGAAAAGATTTTGTATTGGGTCATCAACCAAGGGGTTGTGATCGGGTAGCATTTGAGAGTTCAATTACGAGTGCTTGTGGAGTTCAAGTGCGAAATAGCACACTTGGGTTGAGTGTGGGGTTTCTTGTGTGAGAGTTCATACATTGGAGAGTGAGGGTTACTATTATCATTCGAGTAGAATTAATAAAAGTAACTAGGCTAGGAGGACGTACCAAAGTTGGGTGAACCTCGTTAATCTTGTGTGTTCCTTCATTATTGCTCGATAACTGTTCTACAACTAATGTTTAATGAATATTCCGCTGCGAAACCACAGTACAACTGATTTTACCTGACTAGAACAAGTCAGCAATCGAAAAATTTATTATTAGGTACTCAATTCACCCCCTTTGAGTACTCTTGGGAAAACCTTCAGTTTGCCACTTGTTGATCGGTGCATATCTAGAGAGATTACTGAATTCGATGATACTGCTGAGCCTTTGGTTATTTGTTTAATTAATCCTTTAATTCTTTGATATTACCTCAACTCAGAAGAACATTGTTTTGGAAAGAATATCCCACATGTCTTCGGTTGTTCTTGCTTGAGAAACAAGAAGAACTAGGGAGATAGAAAGAGTGCAGAAGAAGGGCACCAAATATCAACTTGTTTAGCATATCCAAGTATGATCGTTGGGGTGTTTTCTTAACATTATCAGTAGTTATGATTTAGGTGGAATGGGGTGAGTACCATCAATTAAACTTGAGTAAATTGTAGCGATGAAAAAGGCTTCCAACTTCATTTCCACGACAAATAGTTGGTGGGTGTTATAGGCGTGTGCCTTATCGGGCCTACATCCTACGTCGATTTGAATTGTGGCTTGAGCCACAGATCTCGCACGTGAGTGTGTTGTCGATAGAGGGGATTGCCCCGTGCCTATATAGTGTAATCAGGACACCCAATTATTGGTGCCAAATTAATGGCCCACTATTTGTTTCTGGTAACCAGAGTGTGGGTTCGAGGAATGGTACGGATAAGATTTTGACCAATGATGTACAGATTTTAATCGGTTTTTGAGTCTTTTTATTATTTTATTTTTCGTAGTTTTGAGTTAGTTTTGTCTTTGTTTGAGTCTTTTTCCTCATTTCTTTCTTTAACCCTCTAACGACCGCTTTTAGCGTTTTTGCCACATTTTCTCTTGGTTTTGATTGGTTTTTCAGGAACTCTTTGATGAGCATGTTAGGAGTTGTTTTGACATACTTTGGATGGTTCGAGGCTCGGATTATGATTCGTGTCACCTTTGGTGAAGTTTTTGGACGTTTTGGGCACTTTCGAATGTGTAGGCAACTTCAATTGAGCATAAATTTCCAGCAACTTATCATTTTGATGTGATTCCACATGGAGGTGAAATTAGTCTCGATAGCTTCAAAACGACTGGTCTATGCCTGATTTCAACATAAAAGTGAAGAAGTTATTGTCGTTTCTTTTCCTGATCGTAGTCGAGTAGCGCCCAGTAGCGGGCGCTACTCTGCCCGGATTGCTTCCTCGGCTTTTCTATTTTTGCTTTTGTTTTTACCTTTTATTTCTTGGTTTTTGCTGGTGGTATTTCCACTTGTTGGGACTTTTGGCCTCTTATCTTTCATTCATGTAAATACACTTTTGCTTTTATTTTTCTCTCTTAGTTTAGCTAGTAGCTTTCAAGTTCTTCATTACTATTCATCATCTTTTTCCAAATTTCTTTTGCACTTGAAGCTTGTAACCTTAGAATCCTTGCACCAAATTTTATATTCAAGCTCTAGTAGCTATTCTCTATCTCTTGCATTTTTTATTTCATTTTGGTTAAGTATTTCATGAATTGCATTTTTTGGGTTTTTATGAGATTTTCTTAGTTTTATTTATAATTTTAGATCTGTTTGTTTAGTTATTAAATATGGATGTTATTATGTTTTTTAAGCATGTATGAGTAGTTACTTGCTAGGGTTGGGTGAAACCCTCAATTCACCATGTGATTTCCATGCTTGCTTGGGGTTTTTTTTGTGGTTTTGGCCATGACTTATGTGGTTTAGGAGGTGCAATTGCTAATTATCATGTTAGCTACCATGATAGTTTTACTAGGGACCTTGACGAAGGAACGAGAGTTGAAATCTTAAGTGAACCCTCCTAGGTACTTAGTGAAGGAACCATGAGAATAGGGGCCGGATTCTAGGGATGTTACTAGCTTTCACGACTTTTGTGCTTAAACTGAGCTTGTGACAAGCCATGAGAATAGGTCTTGGATTGTAAGTGAGGTTCTCCAGCTATCTTGAGAGAGTGGTTAGGACCTTAGAAGTCTCCCCTTGTCGGTTGATTCATGTTCGTTTGCCTCATGCTTGTGTTTCGGGTGTTACATTGTTTTGTGTGTTGTGGTGGTGAAACCCCAATCCTAGTGCCTTAATTMTTTGTTCCTRTCATGTTAATAGTGTTTGTGACCACACTCTTAACCTTGTTCTTGGCTTAGCTTGTCGCCTCGATAACTAATCAATGCTTAACACGTTTTTCTCGTTGGTTCGACCCTTACTTGCCCTTGTTAGTAGCATAGTGAGACCGAGTTAGGTTTTATCTTTGGTAGCCACAACGACAGGCTACCACCCAATCTGCCCGCATGTAGCGGCCTGTACTCAGTCTCATTGTAGTTTCATAAATGATAATCATTGAATTCAAAGAGCCTATCGATTTGTCCTTAAAAAGCGCACTAAACTAATATTATTACAAGAGTCYATTTCTATTATGCATGCATCGCTACCTATCCTAACGATGTGACCACTTCGAATTAATCAAATTAATATGGTGCCTAAATTCTGTTCATCCATAATTAATCTTAATTTAATTTGATTTAAGCAAATTCCGATCTTGATTAAACAATCGAAAGAGTCATAGGCGCAAAGATCAAGAATAATAATATACAAGAATTGAAAACTCAAATATAGACAAATCAAATTACCTTGTATCGCTATCAATACAAAAGAAAACAAAGATTAGTGCATCAAAAGCTTTGCTTCCAATTGAACCGCTTATCACAAGAAAGTAAATCGTTAGCATTGACAATTATAACTAAAACAATTGCGATAAGTCGAAACGATTGAAAACGAATGAATTTACATGATTGAAAACCAAAAGCAAAACGAAATTCAATGAATTATATTAACCAAAATTAATAACAAGAGAAGAAAGAGAGTTTGATTGAATATCACCCTCGGAATTTGTACCTAAATCCGCAAAGATACGACTCCGAAAGCTTCGATAAATTCTAGGGACTTTTGATTTTGAAAGTGGTTTATGTTTGTGGATTGAATTTGAATGAGAGACTTTTCAGAGCTTTGAATTGCACTACATATTATGATCTTCTTTGATGTTCAATTAAGCACCAAGAGCACGTAATTGTAGGCGTTTTCAGGAAAAAAGATAGATAAAAGAAGATCATATATACGCTTCCTATATACACTAAAGGAAGCATATATACGCTTGAAGAAAGCGTATATATGCTTGTTCCAAGCTTATATACGGTTGTGGTGACGTGGCTTGCCACATCACCGAGTGTATATACGATCTGTTTTTATCTATCTTGTTTGGGTGTTCTTATCCGTCTTTTCTGAATCTAATCTACGATCCGGGAATTATCCTTTATCTAATGTATCCTCTTATCKAATTTTGGCTTGCTTGGAGATCAAGGTTAATCTTCTYGAACATTCCGAATTATTCCCGAATTTTCCTGATTTCTCTTAGAATTTCTGGATTTATTTAATTTCGAAAATCATTTTATAAAACTTGTAAAAATCATAGAATTAAAATCAAAGAAAAATCGAAAAAATAATCTAAAAATACCAGTGAACTCGGAAAAATTTGAAGAACAAAATGAAAAGTGGAAATTATAGAAATAACTGAAAGGCGTATCGCGCACCTAACAAAGATAATATTTTACCTAACTAATCCTCCTAGCTATGTCGTAGYGTAAGTCAGGGTCGATCCCACAAAGAAGGTTCAATCAATTATTGATTGCTATGAACTACAATTAGTCGAGTAAAAGAAATTGAGACGATTAAATAACTACAAATTAATAAAGAAAAAGGTCTAGGATTAAATATCACCGCTAGCATGATTTATGTAAGATAAATTCCTACCCAATTTAATCACTTGTTCAAAAGGAAAGGTAACACTATAAAATACCATAAACTTCTTCCGAGTATTTATGGCTTCCCTAATTTGCAATCAAATTATTTCTTACCAATGACAAACAAATCAAATTCCTCCTTATCAACTCCAACAAATACACAACACATTCTCTCTTCTTTTTTTTCCATTTTTCTTTCTTTTGCTTTACGAGATATTTGATGATTTGTATCCCATAACTTTTTCATTTTTTCTCTTGTTTTTTTCAACATTGTTCTTTTCATTTGTTTTCATAACAACCTCCTTCCACTAGCTCAACATTAAAACCAAGGGCCTTCACAACATACTTTCATATCCAAACAAAAAATTACATTAAGCCATAGGCTTGTAATGCAAAGGTTGTCAAGAAAGTAATAAATATAGGCTCAAAAGGCTAGCAAAGGTGAGATGTAAAACAAAAACAAAAATCCTAATGATGACTCTGAAGCTCTAATCAACAAGAAATGCCTCAATCATATTTCCAAATAATCCAGTGATCGATCTTAGGAAGCTAAAATGCAAGTCCCAATTGGGGTGATCAAGAAGGAAGAACGATGAGATGAGACTTACGAGGTTTGGCCTCCAATTCAATAAGTACTTATCGCACAAGAAAAAAGCAAAAACATCTTACCACAAAGAATACCACAAAAAGGATTTTATGTCACCATATCGAAATACTCACTCCAATGCCGATCAACTCATGAAAAGCAGAAAATCTTTTATTTTTTGAAAATCACTTGTCCGTAAATCAGGATAGAAATTCTTTAACATGAAACTAACACTAAATGATCAAACTACTACCTAAGAGCAACAAGAGAAATTTATTGCAACTTTGCAAGAATAGTTCCATGTGGGACGGTAGGAGGTACGTGAATGGAATGCACCACCCCAAGCATATTGCTGGGCTGTCTCTAACAAGGCATGAGCCTCGTCCACGTTGTTGCTCTCCTAATACTCCTATATGCAACAAAAAAAAGAAAAATTAGAGTGAGAGTGGAAAGAATGTACCATAGGTGTGGTGGAGATAACCTACATGCAAAGAGTTAGTAGAAAATTAGAAAAAAAAAAAAATTGTTAGTAAATTCCAATCGCTTCAATAATAGCTCATCAAAGCCCTAGAAGCTTGTCAAATGCATCTGCATGCATCTCACAAAATAAAAGATAAGAGATTAGTAGAATAAGAATATACAAGACACCAAAGACTCTAATATATTTACAAAAAGAAAACATAGACTCAAAAGAAAATTTAAAGATACATTACATCAACTACATCCAAATGACTATCCTTGTTCACAAATTCATCATGGATTAATGATGGTGAAAAGAAAAGATGGGAGATGTAGGGTAAAAGAGAAGGAATAAGGTCAAGTTTTCTTAGAAAGCGACATGAGACTCAAAACCACGTCTTGGACACAAAGACTCACTAACTTTCACTCCTCAATCTCATAAACTCCTTCCACAATGGACTCTTCAATCTCACAACTTACTCTCTCATTTTCATTCAGATTCTCAACTCATCATTATAAGTCTCCTCCACTTGACAAATTTCTCCATCAAAATCTAAACCACGCATCACCATACATCAAAGAATCATTTACCACTTGTTGTAAATAGTTTACTACACTTTGTAATTTTTTAGTGTCCTCAACTAACTCCAACAATTCGGTCTTTATTTGCTCATCTCGCTCATGTTGACTCTTCATAAAGTTCATAAGAGTAAAATTAAGTTGACATAGATGACTCCGATTCAGATTGATAATTACTTGAAAGTCAACTTGGGAGGAGGGTCATAATAATTCTCATAAGACCCATCAATTGACAACCATTTGTATTTTCTAAATTCTCAAAAGAAATAAAAGATCTCTTAGAGTTTTCCATATATTTTTAAAATCAAGCTCGAGAGAGAGGACTAGGTTCTGAGAATGAGAAAATCTTGAAAAATCACAATGGAGAGAAGGATCATAATTGTTCTCATAATACTCACATAGGAACATGAGAAGATTCATATGAATACATGCAAAAATTAGGAGAATTCTAATAGATGAATCATAATTCGAAACATGATAATCTAAAGAATTAGACTCAAACACCATAACAATAATCATGATAATACTCCCCATTATAATGATTTGAATCCATGACAAATGAATTATGCACAAAATTTGACACACTACTTAACAGAAAAATAACAAATATATTCAAACTCAAACTAATTACAATTCTAAGTAATCAAAAATTAAATGTTACCTTCCCCGGCAACGGCGCCAAAATTTGAAAGGCGTGTCGCGCACCTAACAAAGATAATATTTTACCTAACTAATCCTCCTAGCTATGTAGATAGGGTAAGTCAGGGTCGATCTCACAAAGAAGGTTCAATCAATTATTGATCTCTATGAACTACAATTAGTCGAGTAAAAGAAATTGAGACGATTAAATAACTACAAGCTAATAAAGAAAAAGGTCTAGGATTAAATGTCASCGCTAGCATGATTGATGTAAGATAAATTTCTACCCCAATTTAATCACTTGTTCAAAAGGAAAGGTAACCCTATAAAATACCATAAATCTCTCCCGAGTATTTATGGCTTCCCTAATTTGCAATCAAGCCTACTCCCATGTAATCATACAAATTAGAGACATTGAACACAATACCCTAACTTTCTAACAATCCGTTCTACCTACTCCCGTGGAGAATTTCATGTCCTTAATTGAAATAATCAAATCCGTCAAAACCCAACTCCCATTGTGATAAAGACAATGGAATCTTAACAATATTAATTATCCCTAATCTAGTATTGGCATAATCACAATCAATTAAGTAAAAACAATTGGTAATTGAATTGGGGAAATACAWCAAACATCAATCATGACTAGGGTTTAACTTAACCCTAGATTATAAAACTATTCAAAAATAATAAAAAGAAAAATTATGTTGAAGAGAGTTCACAAACTCGCTAGATTGAATCTAGTAGTAGAAAGGGAGGGGCTGGACAGCCCTGGAATTCTTATGGAAAAATTGGATGCTATGGTGAAAATTGTTACTGAGAGGAATATAAAGGAAATGAAGTTGATGAGTCTTGAAGCACAAACACTTGTTGAATCTTCTCATACACTTGGTGATTCATTGGAACAATTAGTTTCCATGCTAGTAATGGCAACAGATCGGATCTGGACCGGATCCTACTAMATCCAGACCCAGATCCATTTTTGAGAGAAGGATCCAGAACTGATCCGTATRCGTCGGATATTTTTTCTTAGGATCCATATCCATATTCGACGAATCTTACGAATACGGATCCTACGAATAATTGTAAATTTTTTCCTATTTGAAGTTGCCAAAATAACATTTAATAAATTCAAGTCTTCCATACATTTTTTGGGTCAATACTTAGAAAATAAACAAAGTACACACTACAAGTCCACAAAAATCAACAATTACAAGTAAAAATATAACAAAGTACACATTACAAGTCCACAAAGGAAACAGAAATATATGTATTATTTAAAAAAAAAAGGGTAAACGGATCCAAATCTGGATCCTATTATTATACCTGGATCCGTATTCGTTTTTCTAGATAGGATCAGTATCCGACCCGGATCCATAGGGTCCAAAAATTTAGGATCCATATCCGTAAAAACGGATACGGATCCGCGGATCCGAGGAGGGTCCAGGATCCATTGCCAACTCTAGTCCATGCCTGAACTAGTACTAGGAAGTCCATAATTCTTTTTTCTTGCACCATGATTATATTGAGGATCCCCAAAAGAGGATACTACTCAATGGCATGCCCGATGATACCACAAGGCTTCAATTGATAAAATACTTGTATGAAAGAAATAAGTGAAAAATGAAACAACATTATCTATTAAGACTTATCCTATTTAATTTAGTGATTGATCTTTTGGATAATACCTGGCCTCCTTTTGGGTAGCTATATTGGGTGGTATGATTAGTATGGAAGTTGTATAGGCTTTGCAATCTTGTTCATATGTGCAGCCTATTAACGTTATTAATATGAATGTATTAAAGTTAGTTATTTATGGATGTAATATATAATTTTATTTTTTGAAATATTCCTATTAATATTAGTTGTAATGGATACAGTTGTTTAGTTATTTCCAGGTATGGATTTGCATGGTATTCAAAATCGTTTGCGGAAAAGGCGTAGAAATAATGCATTTTGGCAGTATGTTGCATTTATATTAGGTTATTCATGCCTTTATTATGTTAAAATACATACACAAGGAGCCATGTATGACATCTTTTCAAACTGGAGAAAAATGGATGCAAAAATTGTTACATGGACATGAAAAACGTTGCTTCAACATGTTTAGAATGACACCAAACACATTTATACAATTACGCATGGATTTAGAAATTAATCATGGGTTATCACCATCTGATAGAATGTCAACTGGAGAAAGTGGGTATATTTGTTTACATTCTTAGTAAAGGAGCCTCAAATTGAGATGCATAAGAGAGTATAAGATAAACCTCCTAGAAAATCGAATTTTCCGTAACAAATACAATATTCACTTAGGGCCTATTTACCATTCAACTGAAATCAACTGATCACTGATTAACTGACATGTAGCTGAACTGATGAACTCAACTTGATATTTTATCGAGAGAGAGAATTCTGTGCCAGTTAACACCTGACCTGCAGATGAGCTCGCACTGACTAATTGAACTGAACTGCACAAATAAGTAATTAAACAGGCCCTAATCTTTATTTATATCATTCTATATAAACAACTTAAACATGTCATTCAACCTGCTCTATATTTCACTCTTCACTTCGTGTTTTTACCATTCTAAGTACTCTACATAACACGGTTCTAAAGTAACAATAAAAATAAAAAATAGCTTTCATTAGAATTTCAAAATATTTTCATATAAGTTGTAATACGGTGTATCACACGGTTTTACAACTAGTTTTACTTATATTTATCTATTGCCCACTAAAAATGATTTTAACCATCCAATTTTTTACAACTCCCTAAAACTGTACAATTTTATCAATTTAGCCGTAAGACGCCTAAGACTCAATATTTTTTATTTGAATAAAATCTCATATTATTTTTATATCTTATATTATCTATGTATGGAGTAATAACTTCATTGTTAAATTGAGGTGGTTGTTATTTCAAGTATCTTAGTTTATAGTGGTAAACTAGCTTCCTCCTCAAAAATGCAAGTTGTTGGAGACAACTTGCAAGGCCGAGATGCTTTCAAAGATGGCATGTTAGCAAACCTTTGGCTCGGGCAACATAAAAGATATTAGTGTCTAGTGTCACAGTTGTCCTTAGACTGCTTCAAGAGCCTGTTGCTTGGGATTTCTGCTGGTTTGGATAGGTTATAACACTCCTAAGCTAAGTATCCTTTATTATTTGGCTTGCCTGTTGGAAAGATTAAGAACGAGAGACAGGTTATGATGTTCTCGATTCTGATGTTGGTTCTTTGTGAAATTGTTGTTAAGTCGTTGGATCACCTCTTCTTTAATGCTCTCTACTCAATTGAGTGTGTCATGCCTCATCTCTGATATTGTTGGATCAGGTTCCCCTTCAGTCTCAGATGAAGCTCTGTCTTGGTTGTATGTTGGCATTCTTCTTTAAAAACAAAAGTCCTTAATCTTGTGTTGGCAACTCTATTTATTGCTTTGGAGAACAAAGAAACTGTATGAATCTCGGCAAATGGTGTGTAAACTGGTCACTCCTAATTTTAGCTACTTGTATTAATAACAGGTTATCTCAGAGCTGAGTTATGGAATCATGTCTCTGTAAGTCAAAACTCAGCATAAACTCTTGGCTTACTGAGTTATTAAGATAGTGGACGTTTTTGTTTGAGAACCCTTCCTAGAAGGTGTGCTCAGCTCTTATCTCTTGGCTGAGGTATGCCTCTTACCCTTGTATTGATTTTAATCATAAAATCTTTACCTTTCTAAAAAAATTAGACTTGGCTAAAGTTAGAAGAAAACTAGACTACCACGGCCTCACTACAAAAATCTATTTTAGCGCACCAATGAAATTGATGTTAGCGACCGCAAATCAGTCCGCTAAAACGATTTAGCGACTAAGGCGACAAAACAACGTGGTCGACCAAAGACTGTCGCTTAACCAATTTTGGCGACTGATTGTCTGAGTAGTTCGCCATTTTTGCGACTCTTGGCGACTACCTGCGACTAACTTTTTTAGCGCGGCTCTAATGCTGTTTAGTGACTGCTGTGGTAGTTGCTAAACTTTTTGCGACTGAAAAAGTGTATTGGCGATGATCTTTGGTAGTTGCTAAGAAATGGAGACTACTCAAGGGGAGACTAAAATTTAGCGACCGCTAGTAGCATGTTAGCGACTATCAGGTGCGGTCGCTAAATTCAATTGAAAAATAAAAAAAACATGAAATACAACATATTGTTGGATTCATAATGATCTACTGTGATGCTATTTTCATTTAATAATATCATATTACTAAAGAAATCAAATTTGAACTCTATTGTTAGCCCTTGCTCCATGGCAAAATTAAAGCTCTATTGCAGAAGGTAGGAAGATTTGAATTACTCTGTTCCTATTCTCCTCAAACTCTTCATTTGCTTCTTTTCTTGGCTTCACTGTCAAAGCATTACTCGCAACAGTGAGTGCATATCCCAAGCATCCATCACCATGAACCGCGATAGCTTTTAAGATCGAAATCATATAAGCGGACAACAGTAACCGCACCCTTTGCATTTCCAAGGACCTGGCTGAATTGAAAAATATGTTATTCGAAATGCAGTTCGTAGAAGAAATCAAGGAAACAAGAAAAGAGTAAAAGACATGTGTTAAGTCAGATTTCTCCATTCAGGAAGATAGGCCAGACAGTGATCAGCATAACACACAGTAACTGAAGAGACTAAATGTGATATTCAAATCCAATCACTATTAGATAACTATGTTACGTCTCCGATTACAGTTCAACATAGTGGTCACTTGTGATAATCATATGGCAATCATATGATTAGCTTCTATACACCAGAAAATTCTTGATCATGATAAGACTTTCATTGAGCGCAGATTATAGTGAGTCGTCTCTACGCTTTATACCGCAAACATTTACTCTATCTCCAAAAATATTCTAACACGCTACTAAGATATGCCTAGAACTATAAAAGATCGAGGATACCTGCATACCCAAAGAAACCTTTGTATATAAGTCAGGGCCCAAGCTAAATCACTCAGGCCTATTTCACTGTAATCACCAAAAGCATTGAGCTCATAGAGAAACTCTTCAAGTCTAGTGCTCTTCCTCAACTAAGCATGTATATCATAGTTAAGTTCACAACTATTTGTCTTAAATTCTTACTCAATTAAACCAAAAAACCTGCAAAAGGATGACAATTTGTAAGGCTCACCAACCATAGATGGATCAATAAATCTTCCCATACAAAACAGAACAAGAAAGGCACTTGTCTATAGACACACAAATCATCCCGAATTCCATACGTTTAGTGGTATATTAGTAACATAACTTCGTGTTCCAACTAATGTTACGTGCGCTAAAAAAAGCCTGTGCAATCTAGTTTTAGTAATGAAGCAACCAGCATGTTCCGCAACACCCTTCTATCGATGTAACCTTATAACTTATTCTTCTTGTATCTGTCGTCAACAAGAATCCAACAAACGAAAAAACAAAATTAAAGTCGAAAATTAAACAAAATTAAGCAGGAAAATTAAGCCCAAATCTGAAATCAAACGAACATAAAATTAAACAGGAAAAACAAACAAAAATCTAAAATCAAACGAAAATCAAATAGAAAAAACAAACTAAAATCTAAATTCAAACGAGTTCTGGAAAACGAAAATCCAATCGATATTAAAACAAGATTTGGAAACGATAATCAATTATAATATGAAAAACCAAACGAAAATCTGAAAATGAAAAGGAAACCTTAAAAAATCAATTATATACCTGATCGAATGCGACAGAGAGCAYCGCGAAAATGAGAGAGAGAAGCGAGGGAGAGAGTGTTGCTTCGGAGAGACATTGGCAGTGAGCGGCACCGAGAGTTTAAGAGTAGAACTAGAAAGCAGCGAGAATGACAACACACGAGTAGGAGCGTTGAGTAGCCGCAACCATCAGACTAGYTCTAGAAAAACAAAGAGAAATTTTAAGAGACTATAACCCCAAAATTAAAAAATTAAAGGAAGAGAATTTACCAAACATGGTACCTTTGATCTGGAAATTAGTTTGGAAAAAAAAACAACAGACTTCACATGTATATTTGGAAATGAGATTAAAGAAAAATATCAATTGAAATACAATGAGAATTAATTGAATAAGTGTGAACTGTGAAGGAATAGTAGGATATGAGGAGAGAAAAAAAGAGGATAAGAGTGATGAGAGGATAAGATGGATGAGTGACCGTATGTGACTATGTGAGAAAAGGGAATTAATCAATACTATTATTTATTTTTTTAATTCAAAACCTAATAGCGACTACCACGGTAGTCGCTAAAAAAAAAATCAGTCGCTAAAATCCATAAGCCAGTCTCCAACTTCAAAATAGTCGCTATTTTTCGAATTCTAGCGACTACTTTGCGACTACATGTTTGGTAGTCGCAAAGTTGGAGACTAGTAGTCTCCGACAGTCGCTACCACAAATTTTAGCGACTGATTTCGTTGGCAGTCGCCAAAATCAGTCGCTAAATAAGCTTTTTTTGTAGTGGGCGATGCCCGTGTGTCCCGTGCTAAAGAATATGATGTTCAGCTAATACCGAAGTTTGTACAATTTCCTACTAAAAATGCAAAATAATTTAAAAATTGTAAAATGCTAGAGAAAAATTTWAAAAAATAAATTGTGTATAAAACTACGAATGTTTATTTTAGATTCAACTTTAATAATCGTATATAGAATTATTTTATGACTGTCATACTCCGTATGTATTTTATAAAATTTATTAAGTTAATTGTATTGTATAGTAAGGAGTAATAATATTATGATACAATAAAAGATATGTTCTTTGCGGAATTTGAATTAAATAATAGTTGATTTACATGCTTATGTCATTGATGATATGCAGATTTAAAATTATATATATATATGCCAAAAAATTTTTTTAGAATTATGAAATATACGTGATGAGATTTTATACGATTGTTGTGCAAAATATTGATAGAAATCTTATTAGAATCTAATTAAATTTTGATATTGTAATTTTTACGCAAAAAAAAAAGGTTTGGAGAGGAATTACTTAATCGATTTACCAGCAAGTACAGTTGTCTTCTGTTTTTTTTTTTTGGAACAGAAGAATATATTACATAAATGAAAGTCTATCACATCACCAATAAAATCAAGTTAACCAACATGATCAAAATAGATTGAATTAAATCAACTTAACAAAATATAGATTATACAGAGAGTTTGTTGTGACAATGTCCTCTTTATATACCGCTGCTTCTTCAAGCAGCTTTTCCAGAGGTTCTATCGTTTCATAGTTTTGAATAGAACTGATTTGATTCTTTTGAATGTAGTGGAAGAACAAAATCTGTGTTGATCCTGCCGATCTTCATCGATAATGCATCTTGCGAGAAAAATACAAACTACAATAATGATCTCACAAGTAGAATATGATCTATATGGAATGATATGTCCTACAGGAGATAACAATCTCACAAAAGATATACATTCACGAAGAAATAAATCAGATACCTATTGTAATAACGTAAAAACAAAAGAAACTACATTGAAAAGAAAGGGGCTTACCATCAACCTTAATGTTTGATATCGTTCTTTAGAGAAAATCTCTAGGTGTTTTAACTCCTTGTTTGTTATAAATGTAATAAGATGAAAATGATGATGCTGCATTAATTAAGTAGATCTTAAAACAAACATGAGAATTATTTAAAAATCCACCAACTCTTCCTTGGAGTAAATCTTGAATATTTTAAGCTCATTGTTTGGAGGAAAATGTTTTCCATAAAATCATTCCTATTTTCCCTTGTTCTGTTTGTCAAAATCAAATATAAGAAATTTGTATTGGGAAACTTTTCCATTCATAAGGAAATTATTTCTTCAAAAACAAAAAAAAAGAAACAATTTCCTTTCTTTTATAAGTAAGGTTCTTTAAACAAATAAGAAATGGTTTAATGTTAGTAAATATTTTCATAAACAAACAATGGAACAATTCTAATTTCAATTTTTCGAAAATTTTCCATGGAATATTTTCTATTGAAAGAGCTAATTACTTGTATTATAAAATATAATTTTTAATTTCTATGCTTATTCCAAATAAGAAAACAAACAGGAACGTAGTACAACAATGCTTTTATCTAGAAAGTTTAAATGCTTATACTGAGTATATAGGTCAGCATACTAAAAAGTAGAATGCTTCATGTTACCTTTTGATGTGCATCAAGTTAAAAATTGAAACAACATGCCAAACTTGAGCATACAATATAGGTAGGGAGAAAATGGTTGGGTTAACTCACACGCCCTCTCACCGCCACCATCCCTATATCATCATCTCATCACCGAGAATGGATGATGGAATATAAACATATATAATAATTAAACTGAAAAAATATGCCATAAAAAATGAGAATTTTAGGGTTTTGGTCTAGCTTTAATCTTTAACATTAATATGATAATGAAAGTTTGTGTGGTACTATAGTGCGTGATTAAATCGTAGAATACACTTGGGTTAGCCATTTAGCATTTGTTTTTTAAAAAATTAAATTAAATAAACAAATGATGGGATGGGGTGATGGTGAGAAAAATCTACCGTATCCAACCCGTACGTACATATGTTGTCCACGCGTTCATCATTTAATTCCGAGTTTTTGCCCATCATTCACAAAAAGAAGGGTTTTAACGTCCGATTTACGGGACCCAATAAGTGATAAACACATTATGACCGTTTTAAGGTGACGTTATTTAGATCGTTTGAAAATATTTGAATTTGCTTGTGGATGTAGTCCGACGTGTTCTGATATACGTGTTTGATTGGTAAATATTATTTATATTTTTTAAAAAATTAAAATTACGACCGCGTATAATAAATTACGACGTTGGCATCGGTAAATTTAATCTCTTTTTTAAGCGAGTCAGCTCACCAACGGTCCATTGCTTCATCTTCAAGCCTCATACCAAATAAACCTCCTCCTCTATCTCTACCTTCATGATAATCGCCTCTCTCGCTCTTCTCTCATCTCACTTCTCCTCCTATTCTCCCATTTCTCTCACTCTTCATATCTCCCTAATACTCTCTTTCTCCAACTTGTTCTTTCTTTTTTCTTTCACTCCCTTCCTACAGTGCACGAGAATTTAATTGTTATAGATTTATTCACACGCCAACCGCTCAATCCGCAATCACACTGTCTACTCCGCAACGCATAGACTCAAACTGTCTCCCAGCAACCCGCAACCGCGCTCACCCACAAAGGTTTTGATTTTTCATTACTTTCTCTTTTTTATATAGTTTTTGCTTTATTTAGTTATCATTAGAGGTGATAAAAAGCGACCCGAAATTTTCGGGCTTTGGTCCTGACTTCCGGTCCAAATTTCTATTTTCTGTTCGGGCTTTGGGCGTATATTTTAGGCTTTTTGTTTGGGCCGGCGAAAAGGGAGCCGTAGCACATTTTTTTCGGGATTTGGGCTAAACTTAGCCGAATCTGCCGGCCGGGAGTCGATTAAGGGCATATTTTTAGGCAACTTGGCCGAACCCGACCGCCCATGATCAATCTAGTTATTATGATTGATTTTTCTGTTAGTTTTTTTGGTTTCTTGATTTTTGTAGAGTTTATATTTTTTGCTTTTCGGATTTTGGTTCTTCGTTTTTTTTTTTTTCTTTTTTTTTTTTTCATCAGAAATTGTTATTAGATCTAGGTTTTGAATGAATCTTTGGTGATTTTTATTTCGTTTTTCTTGGGTCGTCATTTTAATGTTTTCTTTCAATTTTTTCTTTCGTTTTTTTGGGCTTAGTCTTGATTTATTTGTTTCGTTTTTTCTGAGTAATTCACTCTATCAACGAAATTGAATCTTTTTTTAATCCATTTTGATTTTTAAGGGTTTTTCATTTAATTTGATTTTTTTGGGGTTTTATCTTGTATTCAACTAATTACAATATTTTGTATTTCAATTTGTAATTAATTTGTTCTATTATTTTATGGTTTTTTCTTGCGATTTTTTGCTCTTTTTCTTTTCCTTGTTGTTTTTGTAACATAATTTTTGTTTTTCATTAATTTCTATTTTCACATTTCTATCTTCAATTTTCGGTTTTTTGATTCTTATATATTTTATTTTGATTTTGTTCCTATTGTTTTTTGCAATTAAAGATTAGAAAATTTGGGAGTGAGTTTGATGATTCTAGGCTATAGATATGGAAAAGGCTTCTATCATTTGTTTAGGGTGAAAATTTCATAGTTTGGGATTTTTGTATTTGATTATTGAATCTGTAAGTATAAATTTTTTGATATGAATATAAGATTAGTTACTTTTTGTAGAATGAGTTTTGTATTGATTTCGTTTTTATTCGACTTGTGAATAGGTGAAAGTTGATTCTGACAGTATGTCAACAATTTGTTTTTTAATTATCAAATTAATTGTTAAAGCGGTCGGTAAAGTTCAAAAGGTGACTTTACGACCGTTAGCGGTCGTTAGGTTACAGTTGACTTTTACCGCCGTCTAACGTGGTACGAGAATACGACACAAACGGTCGTATTATGTCGGCTTGTCGTGAATTTCGTCCGTGTAAGAGGACGCAAATCAACGTCGCTATTAAAAATGGAAATCAGTCGGTACTGTAGAGAAAAACTGCAAATCGATACATTTATTGTAATCGATTAGTGACATGTGGTTACCGTTCTGCAACACGGAAAAAATCATTGGTTATAAATTCTCTATCGAGCAGTGAAAGATAACAAGATCAGAAATATTTCCGATGTTGAACATCGATAACCAATTACTGACCTAGGATCGACACGTTCGCCATTAAGTCGGTAATCCATTTGACGTCCCGCGTTTCGACGTTTTGGGTTTGTTTAAGACGGTCGGTAATGATAGTTTTCTTGTTGATTAATTGCGGATGGATCGATTGATGGATGATCACTGGATTTCCATCCCATATATGATTAATTCGTACTCTTTTTTTAATTTTATTGCTCCACTTTTTATTTTGGATGTTTTTTAATTAGAATATTTCTATACTTTAAATTATTGATATTAAATTATCACTATATCCTTACTTTTAAATGATTATTGGAGTCCTTTTTAAGAGGGTAGTAGATAGTATATTAGAAATAAGCATAAGAATCTACATATATAAAAGGTTTTAAACACGTATAGTTCACGTGACCTTTCTCATCGTAATGCGTCACCTGGCCTTTATAAACGTACTAGCGCATGCGGCCTAAGATTCTTAAATTATGCTGTTACAATATATGTCTACTTCACAGTTTCATATGCCATTTATCTTATAGTAAGGTTTGAATCAGACTATAAAACTAATTTGCCCCACATCACTAACATATTTAGTGTTACACTTCGTCTTTAAAACATATTTTCTATTGGAGCGTACTTAATTATACCTTTAATTTTTTAATAATTTATTATTTTTTATATTTAACTACTATTTATTTATTTTTTTAGAGGAGATTTTAAGCACTAATAGAAGATTGAAGATTAGTTTATTGTTACAATAATTCTTATAAATTCATGGTTCCTTATTTGAGTCAAAGAAAGAGAGATATTATATTCACAAAGTATGACTTTGATCTATGCCAACTATTTATTTAACTTTTGACCAAAAAATTATATTTCAACACTAATTATAGTCTATATCGAAGTATTCCGGTCACCGATAATAATGAATGTATAATCATGTCGTATTTTTTATTTTTTGTTTCCCTCTCTGAAGCACGACAGGGGGATTATAATATAGTACGTAATATGGTAGAAATATTTATTTCTGTGGATGTGGAATAGATTTAATCTAAGTGTAGTGGGAAAATAAAAACCAAATGCATATAATCTGATAGAAAAAAGTATAATTTTTCTCACATGATTTTGTAAGAATTTATCAGTTATTTGTAACAATAATAATTTCTAGGAGTATTCCGGTTTAACACTTCACATATAAGATACAAAAATATAAAATTGAAATAATAAGTAAATGAAATCATATGACCTGCACGCGCAAGCGGGCCAAAATACCTATTCTTTTCCTAAATTTTGTAACACTAATAAAACGAATGAAACAAATGCCTAGTTATCACAAATCTTATACTTTTTGAAATTGCTTGGCAATTATAGCTATAGTAATTGAAAAGAAGATTCAGGGTTAAATGATTCCACAATCCCATAATTTGTTCCACATAATTTGAATGAACCTTTGTAGTAGGTTTAAAAATTAAACGAGTTAAATGTGACTCCAAAAGAGAACGAATGGTGAAAACTAGTTAGAATTGGAGATTATAACATCTCAAAGCAAAACCTCTCAAATATAATCTTGACACCACATGTAGCGAGTTCGTAGCCCGGCTTATGTATACAGTTAACAAAGATTATAACAATTAATCTTTTGAATTATACTATTCAGACGCTGTCATCTCAACTAAAATTAAGATGATGGTGATTTCAAGGATATGTATATATACTCTAATTATTGTTTCACATAAAAAACTTTTTAGACTGAAATGTAGCGCAACAAGCCCTCTTACCTGTGCTCAGGCTTGATACTATGTATGAGCCGAGCGAGCGAGTAAACTAAGCCTCAACTCGAGCTCTTAGGGATACCAAGCTTGACTCGCTCGTTTAGGAAATACTACTCGAGCTCCTAAAAATTGAACTCTTAGCTCGCTCGTTCGTATTTTCTCAAGTTGACTCAAAACTCGATCAAAATTTGAGTGGACTCGAAATTTAACCAAAATTTAAGCTCGGTCAACTTCGTCAAACTCGAAATAAGTAAGTGTCAAGATTGTTGATTTGTAGACTTGTCTAACATTGAAAAACTTACTTTTTATAATACTTCATAACCACATTTTTTAATCAACTAATGTTTTTTTTTTTGACAAAGAGTAAGAGCAAAGAGGGGGAACTCTAAATGTGCGGATACAACTATACAAGTGTGAGAAGTGAGCAATGAAAACTAATGTTATGGTTGTAGACTTTTCTAAATTTGTAAATATTACTTCTATAACATCTCTTCATTCCATACCACATTTTTTCCAAAACTTCGAATGTGGGAATGTGATTTCTATCAATAAATTTTTTTACTTTTATTACATTATTCACACATTTTAATTTTCCCAAAACTTCAATGTAGTAAATGAAAATATGAAACTTTCTAATACGGTTGTGTTCCTTATATAACTCACATTTTACTCTACTTCATTGTAATTTTTCAACGTGATACAAAGTTGTTTTACATTGTATTATTACTTAGCTTTATTGCTTGCACATAATATTAAATTTTTTTATATGCATTTATACTGTACACACAATCTACATTCCAACATTACAACTAAATACATGCATATGTATAATAAAATTATAGTACATACATCTACATACATACAACATACATACATACATACATATATACATACATACATACATACTAATACATACATACTAATACATACTATACATATACATACATACATACATACTACATACTACAATACATACATACATACATACATACTAATACATAAAATACATACATACATACATACATAACATACATACTACATACATACATACATACATACATACATACATACATACATACATACCATACATAATACATCTACAACCTACCATAAATACATAATTACATACTCTACAATACATAATAATACAACTAATACTCAATATCTACATAAAGCAATAATAATCATTAATACATCAATAATATAAATACTAATGATACATAATCAGAGTGATTTACGACGGTCGTCCAAAAAACGCCCACCACTACGGATGAATGTGAACCACTAAATTTATTTTATTATGTATTTTTTTCTAATAAAATAATTACCAAATCTCCTTAAATATATCAATATTTACTTTTGTTTTGACTGCAAATGAATCTTTCCTTATTTGAAAAATAAATATTAGGCAACATCAAAACAAAAGAAAATATTGATATATTTAAGGAYATTTAATAAATATTTTGCTTTAAAAAAAAGATAAAACTAMTGGCTTACATTCATCCGTAGTGGTGGSCGTTTTTTGGACGACCATGGTAAAGTTTTTGCATACATGCCTACCTACCTTGACTAGTTATTTAGTTCTTTTTTACTCTTTTGAAAACAAAAAAAGAAACAAAAAAAGAAACAAAAAAAGAATTTTTAAACATAGAGTAGACGACTAAGACTGAGTGACTTGACTCAGGTCAACTTATATAGGAAGTAATAGGCATTAGTCAATACTCAATAGTCACTAAGGGCAACTGATTGTGTACTCCGTCAAATAAATTCGCAAATTGTAAGATTTTCTTTATGCTTTATATGTGAGAGGGACTGAGGGAGACTGCGGATTATTAAGAAGGGTGAGGAGTGCGGAAATCACTTGCGGTGACTCGCTCGGTAGTCAGTACATACTCACCGGCCGGTGGCAGTAGCATAGTGATGGGACAAGTGGTGCAGCCTGAAATGCAGCAGCTCAGCGACGACGACATCGACCGATACTTCTCACCTGAGAAGCAAGTTTTATTCGTTGCTGGTTTGTTCCATTTCCTCTCTCATCTTCCATACTGGCATACTTTTACATTTGATCGATCTCCTTGACAAAATATACCAAGTCCTGCACAATGCAGTACTCCCAAGTCCCACCTTCCCTATACAGTATACACTCGCTAAATTTGACT
>SNQN01002585.1:57121-71956 GCA_008642245.1 Bassia scoparia | reverse complement strand
GTGAAAACACAAACCTTAGGTGAAAACTAAAAACTTTTAATCTTGACCGTAGGATTTGGAGATGGACGGTCACGATTTAATCTAAGTATATACTTGTATTTCAATCTGGGGTACATTGAAGGTTTAAAGGGGTACACGTGTACTGTTCATCAATAGTACTGAAAGTCTTGTGTACCCCTTTACTGATTGTATGTACCCCTTAAAATGTAAAATGTACCCACTTATTTTGGTTTTCACGTTTTCATATAACATGTGGTTTTCACTGGATCCTGACTATATATATATATATATATTTTCAGGAGTAGTATGTAATAAGTATTGCCTTAGTTACACTGTATTGAATTTCATCTAATGTAAAGAGAGATCTTTTTGAAACTGGAGACAATATTTGAGAATTGCGATGAGTTTTTGATAGAGTTTGGCAAATAGTAATGAAATACATCTTCTATATCAATTACAACTAATATTACTACAAATTCGGGACAGTATCAAAGTTATCATACCAATTAAACTGGTAGAAAAAAAATCAGTTTTCAAGTAATTCTGTAATCTTGAAGAAGTGAAACAGACCATCAACACTGCGCCATGCGATGAATGAACTACCTCCAGTAATGTGATACCGCAGTTAGCCATGGTGGTTACAATTAGAATCAGCATTCTTCCTGACTTTCTTAAGACAGCTTCAACAACTCTTTTGAATGAGTACGTGTTTGTAGACTTCATGATAGTATTTGCTGAGGGTTGGAAAAAAATGAATGAAAAGAACAATACTTTGAGGATCTTGCTGGTTGAAGAAGTGAAGAACCTTCACTTGCTGCTAACCATTGGCCACTCTGCATTGACACCGTCGGCCTTCCTGCTCCTTTAAACTACCATAAAATGATTGGTTCATACAACAACCGAATACATAATATAGGCAAAGCATACTATAAACATTTTTTTTCCTTTTATTTCAAATTAGGAAAGTGAAACTTTTCATGAATTCCCCCCATTATGGACTTACTGATAAGTCGCAAACTAGCTACAGGTCAAGTTAGATGATCAGAACACATTGACACAGAAATGACATATAATCCCAATTTGGCAACTTTTGACCGTCTTTTCAAACGCTAACTTTTGATTATTCTTGATTAGAGGCCATGCATAAGAATTTCATTCTCARAATAATCAGAATTGCTTCTGCTGATCCAACTTGGGTGAATTGAATGAGGAAAGATTCATTGTTTCTCAAAACTTGACACCATACTATGCAGTATTTTCTATGCAAGTTCTGATTATTAATGTAAATTTTCCTAAAGATTATTGTGGAATTGAAAGGCCAAGATTATTACCTCTGAAATACCGATTTTTAATAAAAACTAACAAACTACTGGCTACACTTTTCAATCCATAGACTATTCGGCAATTTTCAGAAAGGAAAGAGATAGAGTAAAACGAAAGGAGATCCATGTAAGAAAGAGGTAGAGAGAGAGTCTATGTCCAAAAAAGAAGTGTAGTAAGTAAAACTTTCCATAATAGAAAGTATAGTAAGTAATATGAAACGGATGAACTACAAGTACAACAAACTCTAATATAGATATAATAATTAAACTATCATAAGAACCTCCATTTATGCACCAAAAAATTTTCATTTGGTTATAATGAATCCTAAGCCAACAATCTTAGACAATAACAACAATATAATTGCCTTTTAAATTCCTGAAATGCTTTTAAATTGTACACAAATCCGAGAGAATGTAGAATATTTTAGTCATATACCCGAGAAAATCTTTGACCAAGCTTTATCTCTTGATGATCGATCCATACAAGAGGCATATGTGACAGCATAGGGAAATCAACAATAAAAACCTTGCACTAATCGAGGGGCATTCCTCAATTATCAAAGATTCTAACCGAGCAGGTAATATGCAGTCAGGACAAGAAGCAAGCACCGTGCAGTGGCTAATCTCAAAGATTTTGAGGGATAAAAGCCATGATAACGGGCTTAAACTTTGGAGTTTAGGGCAATGCTTAATCTTGAGCTCAAAAAGGCAAGGGAGGTCAGACCTCCCAATTCCCATCCATTCTTCTAGACTACACATGTTTTCAACGGTCAACTTCTCTAGCTTGGGGAATGCAGTGTATGCTGGAATGCCTAGGCCTCCATGAAAATTATGATCAATCACCTTCAATTCGTGGAAGTTAATTATGCTCAAAATTTTCAAGGAAGGTAGTTTTCCAAGTGATGGTAGAACAACACAATTTTCACTCTCGAAGAGGGTGATACTTGTGAGTTTTGAGAAAGTCGGATCACTGATCCAACTTGGCAATTCTAGTCCAGGATAACAACTTATTTGTAACTCTTCTAAGCTTGTATATGGCCGAAGAGAAGAAACAACCTTTTCATAATCTTCAACATTTTCATGTAATGAACCAGTCCAATGCAACTCCAGCTTTGTAACCAATGTCTTGTTGGACAAACAAGCCTCCATGGCCTCAGATTCTGTCAGTACATGTTCAAGCCTAGAAATGCAGAAGCTTCCAGAGAGGTTATTCATGCTCTTTAGCTGCCTTATAGAGCACCCGTCTTCCATGCCAACAAGAAATGCTGACAGTGTGCGAATATTAGTTAAAGCACCCATTTCTTGAGGCATTGAGCGTAATTGGCGAAGGACATCAAATTCAAGATGACGCAAATTGATAAGTTTTTTGATATCTTTAGGCAGGATAAACAAATTCGAGCAACCTCTGAGTTTCAGAGTCTGTAAATTCTTGAGACATCCAATTGCTTCAGGCAAACATTTAATGGGAGTCTCTGAAAGGCTTAAATAACGTAGATATTTCATATTTCCTATGGAGCTAGGCAGTTGTGTAAGACAAGTCTGCCTCAAATCTAGAATTTGCAGCTGCCCCAGTGACAAAAAGAAATCGCGTGGTACTTGCTTGAAGCTCATTTTATGGCCTTGAAGAAACATCATAGTTCTTAGTTGCTTGAATCTTTTAAATCCATTAAGAGCGGAAAAATTCTTCACACTGTGACATCTGATAGACATATGAGAGACTTCCGAAGATATTGTTTCCAAGTTTGAATTACCCTCCATTTGAACAATATGATTGCCTCTCGATCTCAATGATGGGAGTAAAAAGCTTCTATCTGCCTTGAATTTGTAGTTTACTTTTCCAGTAACCAAGTTGGTTTTGCCCAACAAAAAATATCCCTTTGTGAGATAATTCTCAAATAACATCATGGCCGTTTCTTCCATTGGCTCTTTCACAATGATTCCAGCAGCCATCCACAGTTGAACTAGTGTATCTTTATCAAATTCGTAATCAAGAGGAAACATAGCACAATAAAGCAAGGCATCTTCTGCAATACTATCATCAGAAGGCAGGGAACACTTACCAACATCAACATCAGCTTCATGAATCCAATCCAAATCTGATTCATTTTCTTCTTCTAGAATTTCACTTTGTTTTGACTTCACATAATATTGCAAAGAAATCTCACTGTGCTTTTGTTCCACTGCTGCACTTGAAGTGTATGCCAAATCCATCAAGTAAGGCTGGTATCTCTGCATATGGCCTATCAAATCTCGGAGCAACAAGTTCTTTACATTCATCAGCTCCAAAATCCTCACTGGGGTGCTGTAATTGAATCCCAACTGAGCCAATGCTTCAACAAATGTTCTGTGCATCAGTACATCCCAAACAAGACTTTGCGACTTTGCAGACACCAAGCTAACATCCTCCTGCTGCTGCTTTTCCTTATCCTGGACCGGCAGGACGTGATCATCAAAGGGAAGTTCTGGCCGAGTCCTTTTCCAGTATAGTTGATATGTCCGTAGGTGTGTCGCGACACTCTCTGGAGTTAATCCTTCCACTTTCATCTGTTTTACAACACTCTCTGGAGTTGCGTATTGAACCCCCATATGAATCAACGCATCAACAAACTTTTTCTGCAGCTGTTGCGTCCAGATTAGTCTGGCCTCAATGGATAATGGTATAGCTGAAAGCATCTGACACCCAGGTTTACGTCGGGGAGTGAGAGGAAGTTGACTGGAAGTGTGAAAACGAGAGTCAGGCATGGCAGAGCTCTTCTCTGGATCATTACGGGGATCCCAATCTGGGCACTCACCTGCACTAAAAGGTTCCATATTACCAGAAGAAAGTTGCCTTCTTATTCTCTTGTTTACTCGGATATGAAATTAAAGAAGGAATCTGACTATTTAAGCAGCAAAAGCTAATCTAAATACAAACTCGGTTTTATACGAAAACAGAGAAAGAAGGAACCTTTCATTTTTGCAACTTGAACAGTGGCAAGTGGCAACTGTCAACAATATTCAATTCCATAATATCTCGTTCTATACCAAACCAAGAGAAACCAAGAAATTAACATATGGCCACTGGAGGAATCTGAATAAAATAAGTACTAATACATGTTACCGAAACTTCCCTCCCATTTTTAAGTAATTTTCAATGCGCGTTGAAACACTTATAGACAACACAAGACTTTCTCATACATTGTGTAAGAGGCCTCAAAAAGTAAACTCAGCAGCTTCAAAACAGAGACAATGAAGTTATAATTACAAAACAGTTGTAATCATTTAAAAGAAAATTTGAATTTATCTCATTCTTTGGGGAGCTGTTGAGGATAGTGAGTGACACAATCAATACAAGAACTTTAACAAAAACATGACTTCATATATAAGGTCATAGACTCATAGTTAGTCTATTATATATGTCTAAATTCACTCTAAAAACTAGCAAAGAAAGGCACCACACATCAATATGAGATGAGTTTTCAAAAAGAATAATAAGAAATCAAGAACCTTACCATCAAGGCATCAAGCATAAATTGTATAATGTGATCTCGAGCTGTTCTAACCACGCACATTCTCATAATCAATCTCGACACACGAAATTGCTTCTATAATGCGCCATTGTGGGCCTCCTTCAGGTTGACATTGTTGTTTCACCAAGTCACTTTCAACAATGATTAATGATTGAATAGACACCGGTAGCTCAGGCAATGCTTTCAGCACTTGGCAACGGTTGATCTCTAAAGTTTGCAGACAGCTCATGTGATTTAGTGATTGCATTGAGAAAAGATTTGGACAATCTTCAACCACGAGTTCACATAGCTTGGGCATGCTATATTCTGGCAATTTATTCCACTTCATAAGGCACATCATGTCTTGAATCCTCAGTGATTCCAAAGAAGGAAAGAATCCACTTCCACCATCTCCACAAAAATGATGATCAACATACTTTACACGATGCATACCTTCGATATGGAGAGTCTTTAGGAGCGGAAGTTGACCAAACGGAGGCAAAACACCATCTTGCTGACAATTTTGCACATGAATACTCACAAGAAAACAGGATGAGCTTGTAAGCCAAGTAGGAAATTTGGAACCACTGTAGTTTATTATTTGCAATTCTTTCAAATTCTTATGCGGTTGTAAACCAGCAAGGACATCCATTGTTATGGATTCATTTCYTCTACAATTGCTCCACTCTAATTCCAATCTCTTGAYAAATGGCTTTTCACATATCATGGCTTCATTGGCCTCTGCCCCATTCKTAACATTCTCAAGATCACTAAGGCAAATTGYACCATGTAAATGATTTAAAGTCTTCAACTCGGTAACATGATACCCATCCTTTTTACCAACAATAAAGGCAGGAAGTGTTTTAAGATACCTGAGACTTCCGATACTTTGTGGCATGCACCTTAACCCTTTAATGTCCACGTCAAGATGTACAAGGTTCGCCAAGCTTTTCAAATTCTTCGGCAACCCTAGAAGTTCAAAGCAGTCTCTCAACTTGAGTACTTGTAATCCATGAAGCTCGGAAGTTGATATGGGCAATCTTTTGATTTGAGTCTGAGATGCATCTAGATATCGAAGATGTTTTAATCTTCCCAATGACTCTGGAAGCTCAACAATATCAGTATGACACAAGTTTAAAACTCTTAACCGCTCTAATTTCTGAAAAAGAGAGTACGGAACTTTGCCAATTTGTGTTCCCTGTTCATTTAGCAGTAGTAAGGTCCTCAAACCATCACAATTTTCAATCTCCTTGAGGAACATCAGTTTGATTCTACCACATAGAAAAGACAAATGACGCACTTTTCTGTACGAAGGAACTGAGGAAGACCATTCATCACTTGGTAACCGATAGCAAATGTTGGAAGCCACAAATTCAGCAAACCTGTGTATAAATTCATGCATCTTATACGTCGGCATGCCTTTGTTACCAAGACATGCAAGCTGAAAAACAGATCTCCATAACAACTCATCAAAATACTCATGGCCAATTTGTTCAAGRCATGTCGTCCCTTGAGGTAGGAGAAAACCTTCTGCCATCCATAACTGAACTAAGTTGTCTTTCTTAAAATCATAYTCACGWGGGAATAATGAACAGTAAGCAAGACACTTCTTCAAATGTGATGCCAAATCAGGTCTGCTCARTCTAAAAGCTGGAAAAATTTCTTCTTTGAATACCCTCAAATCACATATGTCTCGCTCTGATAAAGTCTCCCAGTCATCATCACCAAGCTTAGAAGATAAGAAGAGACCCAATAAATTAGCTGCCAAGGGCAAGCCCTTGCACTTTCGCGCCATTGCACCGGCTACATTTTCCAAACTAATACGCCAATGTTCAGATAGATTATTAAAGGACAACACTCTGTCCATGATTAAAGCCTGGCAATCTTCATCCCTCATCATCTGCAAATGATATGGAGTAGCTTTGGTAACAACCGCTACATTCAAGTTGCTAGTTGTAAGAAGAACTTTGCAACCAGAATGGTTCAAAAATAGAGAGCTGAATGAACTCCATTCTTTGTACTTGACATCCCATAAGTCATCCAGCACAATCAAAACATTAGTCTCCGTATACAAATCTTGAAACAAAACTTGGATTTCCTCGGGAAGAAAACTATACTCACATTCCAGCCTCCTCCTTAGGATACTCTCTGTGATATTTCTCAGATTAAACCTTGCATTCACTGAGACCCACACAACTTCATGAATATTATTTCGAATTCTAGAATCATTCATGACATAYTGAGCCAGACTTGTTTTGCCAAGCCCATCCATGCCTACTATAGAAACCAAGCTATTTGTCTGTTGCAGCAACAGGGCAATAATGTTCTCCTTGTCTGCTTCCCTCCCAAATAACTTCTCTGGGAGCATTACTTGCTCCTTCTCAACCACATACTCCTTGACAAATCCCAGTGAACATTGATGTGTTTGCTGGTTTGTTTTGTTGACCACGTCTAATCCGTTGATTATATCTTCCAACCTATCTTGGAGCTCTTGGATCTTCCGAGCCATGCTCCCTCTTGAGAAATATGACAAAAACTTCTCAATTACTGAAGAAGTTTTGTTGGCACTGAGCAATATGTCATCAACCAAGTCTTCAGCATCATAGCAAACTCTGGTAACATCTCCAACCCAGTGCTGACAGTTTTTGTTGGTTGTCAGCTGCAAGCTGTCAAGCAAGGCATGAGTCGTGAAAAGCTTCCTCACCAACTTGTTCAGCTCATCTTCTCCATCAAAGTATACTACTTGACCTGCTTCATTAATGACCATAGAGTTAAATCTATCGAGCAGATCTTTAAGGAGACCCAAAGCATAGTCTGACTGAAATGCTTCCATGAGTGACTTTAGATCAACTGACAAAAAGTTAAAAACACAAACAGATTAGCAAGAAATGACACACTAGTGATCTTGAAAAGAAAAAGGAAAAAGTCAATGACTACAGAAAAGTAGGTAGAACAATCAACAATGGGTAGCCACTAGATCATATGATGAAATGATAAATAATTTAATGCCAACAAGGCTATAAAGTCTCACTTGTCATTGTCCATTTGTATGGCATAATTTAAATGAAAAATAGAGCTGTCAGTCTGCCACATCACACAAAGTCACAGCCCATTATAATAGAAGTGTAAATAACATGGAAACTTCAAGTCTCATAATCCTAATCAGGTTCAATGGTCATACAATGGCCGGCCCTAATATTATAATTATGGCCCAATCAATGTTAACCTGACTAAACAAACATTCATATACAAGTAGCATTTTGAAATAATTAAAATTGGTAGACTAAAAATGAAGACACAGGACTAGAGATTTTATTTCAATATTTTTCCCTATCATAGCCAGTCCTACCAGAAAACTTTTCTACTTGGTACTGTAGTAGTTTAGGATGATGAACACCCTATAATGGTAATAAAACTAATAACAAATAATTAATAAATGATTAATTGAGCATACTGGACAATAACAATATGGAGCTAAAGAGAACTCTGTATATTATTTGTTTAACGCAGTTCCTTACTAAAATAAGGTGATAAGAATGTCCTTAATCCAAGTTCAATACAAGACGCATACAATCCATTCACACATTCAAAATTGTGTTCCATACTTCCATCTTTAAACAACTATACGCTAATCAAAGCACAACCTTATAAGCAATGTTACATTATCACACTGTACAAGACGACTGAGTGACTGACACTAATATCCAAAACCTTGAGGAAGCAAATATATGACAGTCTGCGCACGCTAGGTGACTTTGGACAGTGATTAGATGTGAGTGTAAGAGAATTATGAAGAGCAGTTATTCCCAAGATGCAATATTTTTATGATAGTATGATATCCGGCATCAAAATGACCAATCGAGCTCCTACGGAATGAAAATTCTGAAATATCAAGGCCTATTAAGACCTCAATCAATCGAATTTTTGAGAATCCTGAATCTGAATTGTAACTATCGCATACATATATGGTCATGCAAAATTTATCGGTATGCAGTTAACTAATTTACTCTTTCATGAATGCTTGAATCTCGTATTTCGAACATGTCCAAAGCTTAAAAAACCAGATTCAGATTGCATAGAAGAAATGTAATTTTCTCTAAACACCTAATGTCCTATCAATCATAAAATCGTTTAAAGAGAAGTTTTGTACATATTATGAAGAAAGAGTAGAATGCCTGTGTAATGTTTAGTCAAGCAATATCTCTTGATGATCAATCAATACATCAAAACATAGGGTAGTATTGAACTGAACTAATTAATGTGTAATACTAAATTCTATTCAATTGCAATCCTCTCAAAAAAGTTAAACATACTTGCTGAATGGAGCAGGTTTTTGCTAATATTAGAAGACTTTTCTAGTACAAGTACTTTGCTAAAATTGAAAGCAATACAAAAGTAAGACATCACAAGTATATAAAGACCATTCCAATTTTCAATTTAAGAATCATACATCTTTCCACCCTTCTCACCGTATCAGTCTTTCTAATCTGAGCCTAATACAGTTTTGATAGCAAAAGAGTAGGGAAAAGACAGGGAGGGGAAAAGGAGGAGGGGGACAAAAGAGAAAGACAAGGAAACGATGAGGTCTATTTTTCCTGCAATTTGGAAGGATTGAGTTTACTAAAGAGAGAGGGAAAATGATCCTTCCCCCAAACCTTGTCTCAAACAAGAGATAATTGTTCCCCTCCTTTCACTTCACTTCCTTTGCTTCCATTTCTTTCTATCAAAATATAGGGTAAATCTATATGTATGTATTCATTACACTTCAAAAACACATTATGAAAATGTACTTTAAATCAGAAATTGAACCAAAGCAATGATAATGCAAGGTCATGCCGAAGACAAAGTAGCATTACACTTTCCACCCGTTACACTAGAATATAATTACAGAATAGTAGCAAAATAGAAGTCAATAATCAAAGTACCTATCAGAAAATTAAGGAACTCCAATGACAAAACAAGACACATTGACTTGAAATTTCCAATCTAGAGTAAGATGATGGTACCAGGTGACCACAAAGGCTCCTTTTGCAAAATTCAATTGAGCATATCAAACTCAATGTAGACTTTCACATACACCTCCCTGCATACATAAACAAAACAGAGGGGAAAAAATAAAACCTTTCAATATGCATGTTGGAGAGAGATCTATTATTGAGGACTATATCAGCAGTTTAAAATTTACACACATTTTAAACAACAGATCAAAATTGTACAATGTAATCACATTATGTGCCAACAAGTTATGTTTAGTTACTTATGGCAGTTGACTTAAACAGGTTACCATATGAACAAAAGGTTAGAATTTGCTTTAGGGAGAGGAAGAAAAAATTGAGTGCAAAATGTAATATAATATCACAAGACAGAAGCTGATACCTTGGAAGGTTTTCAACCATAAGAGATTTCCTTATGATCAATCCATACATGTGGAATATGTGCAACTCTTTGCCAATCTTGACCTCCATTCAAAAATCTTACACTAATCAAGGGACAATCCTCGATTATAAAGGTATTTACCCGAGCAGGCAGTTTGTCGTCAGAAAATGAAGCGAGCATGGCACAATGACTAATCTCCAAATGTTCAAGGGAACAAAGGGAAGATAGTGCGAATAATTTGTGGAATTTTGGGCATTGTTTAATTGTAAGGTTAAGAAGATGAGGAAACGCAAAACTACTAATTCCCGACCATTCTAAACTAAACATGTTTTCAATAGTTAACTTCTCTAATTTAGGGAAGGCGACATTCCTTCCAACACCTGAATCTCCATAAAATTCATAACCAATCACCTTCAAGTTTTGAAAACCAACTATGTCAAGATATTTCAATGAAGGTAGTTGACCAAGTGAAGGTAGAAATAAACAGTTTTCACACTCAAATAGAGTGATACTAACAAGCTTAGTAAATGCTGGGTCACATATCCAACTAGGCAGTTCAGAACCACTGTAACAACTTATTTTCAACGCTGCTAGGATTGTAGTTGGCCGAAGAGAAGAAAGAATTTCTTCACACTTAACATCTTCATTCTGTGAATCACTCCAATGCAACTCCAATTTTTTTATCAGTGTCTTGTGGGACATACAAGCCTCTTCTGCCTCATCCTTTGTCGATACATTTTCGAGTCTTGAAATGCAAAAGCTCTCTGAGAGGTAATCCATATTTTTCAACTGTCTTATACTGCACCCTTCTTCCAAACCAACAATGAAAGCTGATAGTGTTCGAAGGTTAGTTAAATCCCCCATCGATTCAGGCATTGACCGTAACTGGCGAAAGACATCAAAATCAAGATGGCGCAAGTTCACCAGCTTCCTCATACCTTTAGGCAAAGTAGAAAGTTTTGAACAACCTCTGAGCTTCAAAGTCTGTAGTTTCTCAAGGCAGTCAATTGCTTCCGGAAGTCGTTTGATGAGGGTACCTGAAAGGTCTAAAAAACAAAGACATTTCATATTGCCTATGGAGCTAGGGAGCTCCACAAGACAGGTCTTACTCAAATCCAAAACCCGCAGCTGCCTCAAGAAGACAAAGAAATTGCGGGAGACTTGCTTGAAACTCATTTGATGACCATGGAGCAAAATTAGCGTTTGAAGATGCTTCAACCTTTGATAATCATGGAGAGCAGTGGCATCATTCGAATTGGAACACCTTACAGACACATGAGCAACTTTAGGAGAAATCGCACTTAAGCTAGAACTACTCTCTATTCTAACAACTTGGTCTCCTCTTGAAACCAACTTTGGAAGTAATTGACTATCTCCTTTAAATTTGTACATTGCCTTACCAGTTACTAAGTTGGTTCTAGAAAATTGAAGATAACCCTTTGTAAGACAATCCTCAAAGAATAGGCCAGCAAACCTCTCCATGGTCTCCTGAACAAAAAACCCAATTGCCATCCATAACTGAATCAAGGTATCCTTTTCAAACTCATAATCAGGAGGAAACAGTGCACAATAAAGCAGTGCATCATCGACAGTCGACTCATCAAGAGTCGAGGATCTGACGTCACAAGAATTTGGAGATGGAGACTTAAATTCCGAATCCATATCTTGAACAACCCGATCAACAGGAACGGATGCACTCTGCAATTCAGGAACAAGAGGAGGATATACATTGACATTGAGAGATGACGAGGGAGTAAGAGCAGCATCTTTGCTTTGAATCCAAGAAATGAAGAGCTTATTCTTGCCTTCTTCTCCAACTCCACAGTAGAATGAGACAATATCACCGGCATGAAGCAACTTCTCCTTGACAAAGAGGCTCCATCTATTCGAGAAAACATAGCTTTCACTGCTGTTCTGGTATCTGCAGCGAAAACACCACTGCTTCCCAGCAGGGTCTTCAAAGTTGAGCAGCAGACTTCTCTTCCCATACAAACACTTAGGGAAGTACTTCTCTGCATCACTCCTTGGAATAACCAAGTGGTTTAGATTGCCAACATCGGATTGGGTTAGTACCTTAGAAAACATCGTCATCCTCCACGGTACTATGCGGTCTATGTCGGGCACTGCCGATGGAGTTTTCCGGATCCCCATTTTTGAAGAAAATTCAAAACCCAAATCCGACGCTGTTTGCTGCCTGGCCTTCCGAAGATTCAGATTCCCCAGCGTTGGTCGCTTCCTAACCTTCCGGAACACTTCTTTTCTGGAATTTCTATTAGGCATTTCATCTAACACTCCATCTTTTCCAGAATTTCTTTCACCAAACACTTTACATTTTCCTAAATTTCTTTTTCTTTTAGGCATTTGATCAAACACCTGAACTTTTCCGGAATTTTTTGTACGTATTTCATCAAACACTTGATCTTTTCCAGATTTTTTTGTACGCATTTCATCAAACACTTGATCTTTTTCTGAATTTCTTTTCTGCCTTTCATCAAACACTTGATCTTCTCCGGAATTCTTTGTACCCATTTCATCAAGCACTTTATCTTTTCCTGAATTTCTTTTTCTTTTAGGCATTTCATCAAACACTTGATCTGATATTCCAGCAGAAGCAAGCCTGTATTCTTCCAAATGGCGTTTTAAAATTTCACTTGATGATGCACTCGTGATTCCTCCCAACTGATCAACCGCACTCATGAACTTCTCATCAAGTTCCGCCGTCCACATAAACTTCCGCTGCCTCGTCGACCGCTTCTTCTTTTTAATTAATGGCGCTGATGCCATTGTTGATGAAGTTTCTGGTCCCTTTTCCGGTGACTCGCCGGTTTTAGTATCCTCCATTTTTTCAGAGGGATTTTTTCTCTGACAAGGTTGCTGTAACGTTTGACTTTCTTACTAGTGAAATTTTTCACTTCCGACCTTTTGTAGTCTTTCTCATAATAATTTCAACTTTGTACCCAATTATTGAGCAATGATAAATGCAGAGGAGTTGTACTTGTAATGCAGCAAGGATTTTGCACCCACATAAATACCCCCAAGTTCTATTAAATTACATATTTTTGCCATTTAAAGGTTATCCTAACAAAGTTAAATTTAAAAGGTTAAATAGAATTTTAGACTAATTACCAATTTCAAATTTTAATAAGTTTTCGCTTTATTTTGTACTTTGCTTTCGGTCCGAGCAGAATCCTGGTATCAGAGCCGGAATAAAGAAAATAGTCTAATATGAATCCCTTAAGAGATCTCCCTAAAACAGAATCGATAGATTTTAGAAAATTAGACGATAATGATAGGATTATCAATTATAATATTAAGAAATCCAGTCAAAATATTTATGAAGAACTTATTAAACATGGAGTGTTGAGGGAACATATAAAGCCTCCAACCCCTTYAGTAAAAGAGGTACCTAAAGAATTTGAAAAATATATGACTAGAAAAATAAAAATTGAAGAATCTCCGGTACAACATAAGGTTGATATTTTGGAAAAAGAAGTAACAGAGATGAAGACCATGATGGAAAAATTGATGCAAAAGTTAGAAAWCCTTTCTATTTCATCTCCTCCTAATAATCAAGATCCTCCCCATGTTTCGCAAGCTCATTTTACCAATGAATTTACGGAAGAACTAGAAGAGGATATAGGGTCAAATACCCTTAGTACTGAATTAGGAGAAAATGATTCTATAGACGAAGAATTTAAGAATTATATGATGATTACCAGATCTTACCAAGATTCGGGAACCAGTTCAGGAGTAACAGGACCACATCAAGATTTTCAAGACCAAAATATGAATGATATTGATCCAGAAAAGGATCAACCAGAATATTGGGAAGATACGTTGAGAAGTAATCCAGTAGGATCAGGAAATAAATATTATAGACCAAATTTAAACTATAAGTATTACCAAAAAATTTATAAAGATAGAGAACCACCTAATGCTAGTAGTGGTATAGATCTTGATATAGATAATGTGTCGTTTAAAGACTGGGAAAGACATATAGAAAGATGGGAATCTAATCTTTCAATATTCTTTTTTGAAACTATAGATTCTACTAAGAAACCTGCAATAATAAAGAGCGTTATGGAAGATAGTATCAAGGGAAAAATAAGATCTTGGCACGATAATCTTAAAGATAGTGCAAAAGCATATTTGTGGGAAGGATTAGAAGAAAATATAGGTAATTATCCTAGGGCAATAGAACGTATTAAAAAGGCTATTCTGGGAGAATTTACTGGGCAGGTAGTCTTCACTGAAGAAGAAACTATAAGAAGAGTTATAAAGACAAATAGAGCAAAATTAACAGATTTAGTTTTATGTGACCCATGCAGATTTGGAGAATACGTACAAAAATTTAGTACGTATTTAGAGTATAGTAGATATTCTGCAGAAGAAGAAAATCCCGTTTTAGACTCCTTCTTCACAAAAATACAAAATATAGGGTCAATTCTCCTTGAGAGATGGGAACAACAGAATAATGGCTATGCTAATACCATAGGAGGAAGAATAAAGTTTGCTCAAGACGTTCTTTCATCTTGGTGTAATGAGGCAAAGTTCCAGAAGATAGCAAAGAAAGCGCAAAAGGTTAGTATATGTTGTGATAATGACATTCTTGAAGATTTAGCTATTGGTTGCAGACCAAATTACACTTA
>SNQN01002585.1:37249-52017 GCA_008642245.1 Bassia scoparia | reverse complement strand
GTGTCTCCATGGCACCAGATTTTGAAATAAAGTTTAATCCATCAATAATGGTGATAAAACTAATTTCAAATCCAGAGCCTACTCATTATAATTCAAAGCMACAATGGAAGACAGTGGTGGGCCTGCCTACAATAGATAAATGGACACCAAACCTCCATCAATGGGCTGCCAAAAGAAGGAAGAGTGGGTATCCTGTGCTTCAAAAGTATTTGCCGACACTCAGCAAAAGCAAAAACGTGGCAATGCTTTATGAAGATAAGTGGACTGTCATCTTTAAAAACAACTATAGGAAGAGACAAACAACAAGGTGGTTTGATGACCAGCTCCAACTGATACAGAAAAATGAAGTKCCATCAAGCGGACCTACAAGGACACTTGTGTGTAGAGAATTCCACCATGGAAAAGGAGTCTGTAATCTATGTAAAATATCTCAATGAAAAACGTAAGTACTTACGTCAAGAAATAGAATGACATAAGCGCTTACGCCAAGGGGCATTATTGCCTCATATCCTCTTTGTATTATAAATAGAACCTCTTGCTATCAGATGAGGCTGAGGTGGAAAAATAAGTCTGAGAGTTCTAGTATAAGAAGTTGTATTTGAGAAGAAAGTAGTATGTTTTCTTTAAGCAATTTAGAACTCATGGAGTGATTCTCTTAAGTTTTGAAAAGCTATATCTATGTAACCTATCCATATCATGAAATAAGAAGAGTATTTTTTGAATATTTGTCTTTTGTCTCAAATCTTTCACATAGTGAGGAGTGTAAATCCATAGAAGCCTGGCCTTTACTGTTGAGCCATGGTGAGGCGTATTGAGTTGGCTGAATGGTTTCCGAAGATGACCAGATAGATTCAGTGATTAGAGAACATATTCAGGTATGAAATTCTTACTTCTAATATGAATAGTTATCATAGATATATGCTGAGTAGAAACTTCATCTACTAAATGAAAAATCTTATGTTTAATCCACTTAATCTAGACTATTTTCATGTTAATAAGTCCATGTCTGAGATTATTAACAATATACAAGTTGGGATAATTGTTGAGACCTTTATAATTCGTTACTATGAAATGTATCCAGATAATTTGGTAAACCAAATCCGTAAGGATTATGTTCAAGATAAGTATGACAGTAATCTAGATTGGTTTGATGAAGAAAGCATTTACAATTTAGAAAATCTTTTAGAATATTAATTTAAAATTAAAATTCCCTTAATCGTGATTAAGACCCTTAATTAATGTTAGTATTTACTTTAATATTTACTTATTACTTTCTTGTCTTAATGATAGCGTTATGGTATTTTATTAAAATAATCGTTTTGAGTAAAAATTAAGAACAAAAAAAACTATTAATTTACAGACTATTTACATACAAGGGACCTACCATGCAGCACAATACCGCACTGGGCGGCATGTATCACTACTCCCCAATTATCTTATATTGGGTCATGACCTATTTTGTTAAATTAGTAACTTGCTAAATAGATTACCTTCGCCACGTGTCATAGTTTGATTGGTTAGAAGTAAAAAAAAAACAAAAAAAAATCTAACAAAACCTCATCATCTCACTTGTCACCCCCATCAACTTCCATATTACAAACCAAACACCACCACCGTCTCAACCCCTACCCTCTCAAAACCATCGCAGCCAAAACCGCCACCTCCTTTACCATCCAGCCAAAGCCACAACCTCCTTTACCATCCAGCCAAAGCCGCCACCCCTTCAAACGCCTTCACCACTCACCAACACCGCAAACTCTTTATCTCTTTCTCTCTCCTCCATGAAAACACCCATACGCATACCCTCCCTAACACCACCACCATCTCAACCCCCACTCGTTGCGATTGAGATGTTGGGTCGCGATTGATCTGAGATGCTAGGTCGGTCGTGTGCTGGTGGGTCTCAATTGAGATGTTGGGTCGTGCTCGTTGGTTGCGATTGAGATGGTGGGTTGTTGGGTTGCTGGGTCGTGTTGGTGGTAGGCTTAATTGATTGTTGGGTCGCGGCGACAGTTATTAGGTCGTGGGTCTTTTGGTGGTTGATGAAATTATGGTAGTGGTGGTTGATTGTGGGTGATGGGCAAGAGAGAGAAGGTGAGAGTGGGTAAGAATGATGGTGGAAGGCTGAGAAGCTTCTGTGTAGTTGCAGTGGGTGCGTGGGAAATTTTATTGGCGGCGACGGGTGGGTGGGTGTCGCATGGTGGCAGCGGGTGTCACGGTGGCAGCAGGTGGCGGGTTTGGAGGAGATGGAAGAAGTGAAGGTGAAAGGATAATAAGGAAAAAAAATTGAAGTTAACCTGTAAAACAGGTTTTAGGTTAAAAGGTCCAATTAGAGAATATTTGATATAAAGTTAGGATTATTTAAAAATTTAGCTCACTTGAGATTATTATGGGATGACCACCAAAAGGTGGGATTATTTATTTCAATTTTTCCAAATTAAAATTATCTTTTTTTAATTTTATTTTACCGATTGCGATTTTTTATTAATTTTTTAAAATAAAAAAATACCCTCGTTATTGAATTTTTGGCCCCAATAATGCTACGATAGTATAAAGAATTGAAATTACTATTTGCTTCGGATTCCAAAATAATTACTCTCTCCGTATCGTATTACATGAACATTTTTCTCACTACTTTATGTCAAATCGTTGCAGTTAATACAATACGGAGAGAGTACATAGGTACCATCCAGGTAGGATCGGTGCCTTGTTTTTATTTTTATTTTTACAAAATAGGGTAAATCGTTATTTGGAATATTGATTTACCCAAAATAGCTACTCCAAAAAGCGATTAAATGGAATAAAATGATACTTATAGTAGCGATTTCATGAATAAAATACTACTCAATAATCAGCATTAATCGCTACTCGGAGTAGCGATTTATGCCATGAAATACTTGCTGCACTAATCAATGTAAATTGCTACTCGGAGTAGCGATTTATGCCATGAAATCGCTATTTGAAGTAGCGATTTTGGGTAAATCGCTACTCCAAATATCGATTTTGGATAAATCGTTATTTCAAATAGTGATTTTCCTTTTTTTTTAAAAAAAAACAAGGTATTGATCCTACGTGAACGGTACCTATGTAATTATTTTTTAATCCGAAGCATAGTAGTAATTTTCAATCTTTATAACATTATTGGGGTAAAAATATTCTAGAGGTGATCATGGGCCGGGTTCGGGTCGTGCTTGCCCTAAAATGTAGGCCCTTTAATCAGGCCGGGGCTAGGTTCGGGCCTAAAGTTTGTGTCCAAAGCCCCAAAAATAAGTGCGGGCATAGCGGACTTTTCGGACTTTTTCGGGTCGGGTCCAAATTTTTAACCAAAGTGCCTAAAATTTGATCGCCAAAGCCCAGACAAAAAAAATGAAAATTTCGAGTCGAAAAAGTCATGACCAAAGTCCGCAAAATTTTGAGCTTGCGGGCCTGACTCTTTTGATCACCTCTAAAAAAATTCCCCTTTATTTTATAAAGATTCTACAAAGTATCACTTTTCCTTTACATGTTTGCTTATACTTCCACAGTTCCACCCTCACAGAACTCTAGTAATTCCTCTTTTTTGATTTAGTGGCTACACTTTTAGTGCGCATTGACTCCTAGGAATTTTTTTAGGAAGAAAGAGGTAGAGAGAAAAAATAAGATGGCTCATGTAGGAGGAGATAGATAAAGATAGTGTTTTTAATTATAGGAAAATTCACATAAATAATCTCACCTTTTGGTGGTCTTCCCTCATTGATCCGAGCTTAAGGTAATTACAAAATAATCCGAGCTTTACCCCTAATCTTCTCATATTGCACTATGACCGGTAAAAATAACTTGGTAACCTGTTGAAAAGTCAAATGTACACGTGACGAGTTGTGATTGGTTCATTCTTTTTTTTCTTTTTTTATTATTCTCCTTCATTCTCTCTCCTACAACCACACATCCACCACAGCAGACCACCGCCCCTCCCTCACCAAAAACTCACCAAAAACACTAGCCCCACCTCCTCTTCTCTGGCCAACCACCACCCATCCCACGCAGTAGACCACCACTCATCCCACGCAGCAGACCACCACTCCATCATTGCACCATTGCCCAATCCCCAAATGAAATCTTAACCACCACCACCACGCGAGATAAAATCCTAACCACCACTACAACCCAAAATCAAACTCAAACCACCACTAATTCCACTTGAAATCAAACCTAACCCCCTCGCACCTTCTATTGCTCTCTCGCACCACCCTCCCTTCAACTCGTCTCCCTCGAATACCCTCCCTCCCACCACCTCTCTCGCACCCGCACTTCCTCCTTCAATTTGCAATCGTTTGTACCAACCCAAATTCAAAGTCGAATTTTGCAGCGGTTTTTGGGTGCAATGATTGTGACAATTTTTGGGTTTTTGGTTGCACTGGCTGTGGGGTGCAGTCGAATCTGATTCAAATTTTGTGGTGACTACGGTGCTTGTTAGAATTCGGTGGTGGTGGTTGTGAGTTTTTCGAGTATGTGGGGTGGTTGCGGTAGTGGTTTGAATTAGGTGGTAGCCTGGTGCAATCTGGTTTATGGTTAAGGGCGATGGAATAGGGGCGGTGGGGCTGGGGTGGTGTTGGTCTGTTTGGTGAGGGATGGTGTATGGTGAGGTAGCTAGGTAGATCGTGTGGTGGGGGTAAATGTTTTTTTTTAAAAGAAAAATAATACAAAATGTGACTTAATTATCAGGTTAAAGGTAAAATTAAATAGTATAATATAGGAAGATTAGGGATAAAAGTGGGATTTTTTTGTAATTAGCTATAGCTCAGATTAATGAGGAAAGACCACCGAAAGGTGGGATTATTTATGTGAATTTTTCCTTAATTATAAAGGAAGTGTAGCTAATAATTTAAAACATTCTTAAAGAAAAAGTGTAGATAGTAATTCGAAATGGAAAAAGTATTAAAAATCTAATAACATATATTAAAGAAATCATCACCCCTTTATATTTTCCCTCCCATCCCCACTTTATTAATTATAATTATAATATTTATTTATTTATCATTATTATATTATTATTATTATTATTATTTACAATTATTATTGTATAAAAATTATAAGAAAACATTTAATTAAGGTTAATAATTATACTTTGGATAAAATTTTAAACATTTATTAATTGATATACATATCTATCTATCTATCCTAACTAAAGCAATCCCCAACTTTCCTATTTTCCCTCCTAAAATCCTAATTAATTTCCCGCCCATGCTACTTAATTATTATTATTTTCATTTTTTCTTCTTCTGACACATAAGCATGACTCGGGAACTTAGCTTTCCCGTTAAGCGTGTTTTATGTTTCCTATGAAGCTATTTAAAATCCATTGTATTATTTTTTTCATCTTCCCATAACCATATTTTCATAATTTCTCTCTTTCATTTCAAACTTTACCAGTTAAGCATTTAAACTTTCTCTTTTCATCTTCTAAGTAATGTTTCTGCAATTGATTTACGTTTCATCTTCCCAAAACTCACTTCCCACTTAGTTCCCAGTCACATTAATACTTCCCAAAATATGGAATAGATTCAATTAAACAATGATGAATCTAGACTCTTCTTCAAAATTTCTGATTTCATATTTTCCACTCTCACACATATATACAAGTATATAAATTCAATCTTATGCCCCAAAAAAATCTCATACTTTTCATATCAATCTAATCTTAAAAACTCCAAAGTAAGAATGAGTAAAGAAATCCAAACCATTAGTGAAATAATTCCTAAATCAGAAGAATGGAAGATCAAAGTAAGCATAGTTGGTTTGTGGAGAGTGCCAAGTTTTGACAAGCCACATGAAGAATACAGTATTAAGATGGTACTTATGGATGAAATGATAAGTTGTTTAATTGTGAATTTATGTTTAATTCGTAAATTTTCATTTTTTTTATACATGATTTTGTCAATGCTCCACAAAACTTACAAATGATTTTTTTTAATGTTTTGTAGGGGTGTAAGATTTCTGCAACTGTCAAGAAATCCCATAATGTTGATGAGTTCTCGCCATTGCTTCAAGAAAATGATTGTCGAATCTTAAGTAATTTTGATGTTGGACAAAATACTGGATTCTACAAAACTACAACACATCCATATAAGATAACTTTTTTGTTTACAACATTGGTTGAAAATTGTGAGGATTTGAACATTCCAAGATATGGGTTTTCTTTGGTCTCTTATGATGATGTTATGTCGAACAAAATGGATGATACAATCTTAATAGGTATGAATTTAATTATTTCTTATATATTATTGTTAACTGATTAAAATTGGAGTTTTATCAATGTAACTCTATCATATTTTTATGAATGTTAATTAATAACTATTAATAAAATGCATATGTGATTGGGAAAATAACTTCAATTGGATCAACTGATCCAATATTTAGAAACGGAAAATTCATCAGAAGGGCTTCATTTGACCTAACTAATTTGGAGTAAGTGTAGCTATAATACACAAGTTGTGTGAATTTTCTTTTTTGCATTACATTAAAGTTATAAGTATTGATATGATTTTTTTGTCAAATTGTACTGTTAACTTGCATGACAGGGGGAAAATTTTGCAATGCACTTTATGGGAAGGATATGCTGAGCAACTGACATCATATGTTGCCAATGAAAATAGTGGTTCCATGGTTATACTAATTTAGTTTGCAAAGATTAAAAATTGGAAAGGTAGTTTTTTTTGGGTTCTACCTACAAAGTATATTGTCCCTGACACTTATTTTTTGCAATTATATATTTGTCTTCTGGATTCATAGGAAAATTTTGCATACAAAATTCTCTATTCTCAACAAAGTTATACATAAACGATGATGAAATTGATGCAATCAACGAGTTTTAAAAAAAGTCTTATTTCAAGTAGAGGTGAAAATGTGATGCCAACATAACGTTCCAGTAAAGTTTCTCAGAAGAAATGTTTCATACTTCAAATAAAGAGTATGTTATGTAATTTCTCTCTCTAATTCTCTTTTCTCTCTAAAAACCTCTTTCTAAACCCTAAATTATTCTTTAGCTGTAGGGGCTACCATCATCTCTTTGATGATGGTAAGCCCCAATTTTTCTTTCTACTGCTTTATTTTTGCTTATTTGATTATGAATAATCCTCCATTCTATCTCTTTATGAGAGTTTTATCCCCAATTTTTGGGTTTTTCTATCTCTTTATGAGTGTTTTATCCCCAATTTTTGGGTTTATTATTATCTCCTTTTGTAAGAGTTTGGAATTTAGTTTTCTTGTCTTCCATCATGGAAGATTAGATTATCTAGGGTTTCTAAATGCTATTCGTTGCTTGAATAATGGAGATCTAGGGTTTAACAATTTTGGGGAGAATTCAAAAATTCACAAAGGTATGATCATCCAAACAACTAAGCATCAGCGGACGTTATGCCGAATCAGAGCGAACTCACAGATTGTATTGCTTCGGATGAAGATTTTTATTAAGGCTATTTTAAATCACATCTGCGATGTAACTAGTTCTAAGGTGTTCAATATTTTTGTTGAATTTTTTGTTTTTTCTTCTATTGATTGTAATTGTCTTTTGACTATTTCATAGTAATGAAATCCTTTTTCTTCCGTAAAAAAAAAAGTTTCTCAGAAGAATTCCTTCCAGCAAATGACCGGAAAAATTCAGATGAATTAATTCCATCTACTAATGTCAAGATATTGGGATATTGGTGACCCATCATCCAACCATAATCATCAGTGGGAAGTTGGTTGTGATAACCCAACCCAAGTCAGCAGTTACCAAGTCCATTGATTTGCACACGCAATTTTTCTGAAAGGATCAAAAAATTAAAACCAAATGCTCAAAAGATTAGTCCAATTTCATCTACAGTACATTAGTTCAACACTTAATTCTCAAAAGTGAAATAAGGAGTCTCACAAAATCACTTCTCATATTTATTTTAGAAAGAGAATTTCATATAACTATAAAAGCTACCCCTTCGTATCATATTAACTACACAACGATTGAACATTTTTCCTCTCTATTTTATGTCAAATCGTTACAGTTAATACGACATAGAAGGAGTACTTAGCAACAAGTACATATATAAACACCTGCTCGCTCGGATTGTACCTTGATTATTCCTCTTTCACAACCTCACCATCTAATTCCTCTTTCAAAACCGTTCCTTATTATACATACACAAAGTCGAATAAAACAAATTGTTAATCGAATTATCTTTCATACTTTTATCAAGACATAGCTGAGCTGAGGTAAGTTTAATATTCTGTATTCAATTGCTTAACAAGAATTTCATCTTACTTTGCCATTGAATCTTGCATGCAATTGAAGATACGAAGTATATGATTGATTGTGATGAGCTAAGTATATGATTGACTGTGATGAGCTAAACGGTGGAAGGAATTAATTAAAAAAAAGATGCATAAAAGGAAAAATATAAATCTAATAAATTCAACATAAACGTATAATATGACATAGGTGAATTCTAACCTTGAAGTTGATGGATGTCCTTATTGCATAGATTGTTTTGGTATGTTTCTCAATTTCCCTTTTGACTACTCTCATTTTGGCTTTTCCTTAGTGTTATGTTAGCTGTTGTTCGATTGTTTTGGGTTTTTTCAAAATTATTTTATTTTATTTTTAATAAATAAAGTTACCCATGATGATATATTTTTATTACTAGCCAATAAGTGATTTTCGTATATGAAAATTTAATGGTAATCAAACAAATAATGTCTCTAAACGTACATGATTTTAGTATGTTCTATGTTATCATTTGCCTATCTAAACGTCATTTTATGAATTCAACACTAAATCTCGCTCCATAATTAGTTATTTTAAATTAATTTGTTGGGATTACAATAGAAAATTACAATTAGATTTTTAACTCTATTTAAAAAAAATTAAAATCATACACAATTTATTACTCCATACAAACTTTGTATTTTCACCATTTTATCTGTTTTGTAAACCGTGCATCGCATGGGTATTATCTAATTCTTAATATTCTGAATAAGCTAAAGTATGTTTAAGTGTAAAGTATGAGAGAGAAATAAAGTTATTTGTGGATTAAAATTGGAGCGAAAGGTCTTGGGGATCTAACAAAATAAGATGAGGACCACTTTTGTGTGGACCACGTGAATGAAAAAGAAGGGGGAGAGAATTTTTAGACGAAAATCAAACTTCCATCCAAAAAATTCACCAAAGCATTTTCATTGTCTTTCGCATTCATTCTCCTATATATACCATTACATAACCCATATCAAAAACTTATTAGCAGCACAAAGTTATTAGGATTGGGATTCTACTTTGGATCGACCATAGGGGTAGGGTTGAATTGGTAGAATTGGATCATAGGATCGTACGATCCTACAAAATCAATAAAAAATAAATAGCAATGATAGGCAACTTTAGAAAGTTAGTTTCAATGCTTTAAGATAAGTCATGAAATTTTAGAAATCATAAAATAAATAAGAGTAGGATCGTATGATCTTGAATTGACCAATCCTACTCCGATTATGTACAATTCTGATCGATCCTATATTGATATTGTAACCCCCCATATATATTTTTAAGTATTTTAAAAATATATTTTAATTAATTTACGGTATGTTTAAAAATTATTTTATGAGAATTATATTTATTATATGGTTGAGTACGTCATTGATTAAATTATTCAAGAAATTAATATTTTATTTTATCCATAAATTATTTTATAAGATCACATCCTTGTTATCAAATTATTGGATGGATTCTCGATAATTTGAAAAGATAATTAAATTTTAGCTGAGTCAATTTTACCTTTTCTCCAAGTTTGTCAAACCTATTTGGGCCTATTCATATGAATACCCATTATTTTAAAATTATCCTACTAAAGGTTTGATAGCACTCAAGAGGGGGGTGAATTGAGTGTTAAAGACTCGTTGGTAAATTCTTTTTTCTTTCTTGGTTAAGTGAGAAACTAATTGGGTTGGTTCTGTCGCAACGGAATGTAAAGTAAAGCAATAAAGAACACCACAAATTTAACGAGGTTCAGCCAACTATGGCCTACATCCTCCTATCCTATGTTCTCTTATTAATCCACTTTTAAAAATAAAAAACACGTTCCCCTACTGTTTTCCTACTCCGGGAACCAGTACACCCCACACTCTACTCCAAGTGTGCACTCGACTTACACTCGTAAGCCTCTTGTATTTGAACTCACAAACACTCACCCGATTTTCAACTCCTCTGTTAAAGTTCTTGATAATAATCAAGAACTCTCTTTTGATCTCACTTCTAAAAAGCTTATAAGAGAAAATCGGGTTAGCTCTATGTGTACTCTTGTATATGACTCGATGAAGGGCTTCGTGTTTCAAGTGTGTTTGCTCTCAAAATAATGCTCAATATAATATGTGAGAGAGTTATAAAATATGAGAGTCTAGATGGGGATATATAGACATGGTTGTCAAAACCCTAGTTCCCTTAAATCACAAAGCCTTGGAGAACAGACAAACTTGTGTTTTAAGGAAAGTATCTTCTTATTCTATTTTATCACAAAGATAAAATCAAATAAGATAAATACTCCTAAAATTTTGGCAACCAAATATATCCATCGAAAATCTCCACCAGCTAAGATAGATATTTTTACGAAATCTTTTTCAAAACTTGCAGTTATAATATTCCACGACAGTGAACCTGGTCCCCTGTTTTTGAGTATCCTATGAATTCTGTTCCAAACTTTGTTCCAGAATTCATAACACAACTCAACACACTTTAAAACACTTATAATGCTCATTCACACAAGTTCATACTACGGAGCACATTACATGGAGATCCTAGATAAAACTATCAAAGTACAAGTCTTCTTTCTTCATGTAAACTATCAAAATAATCTAAAAATACTGGAGAATTCAGAAAAATGAGAGGTACAAAATGAAAAGTGAAAATTAGAGAAATAACCTACGGAAAATATTCTAAAAAATCCTAAAAAAAAGAAAAAAACCTAAAAATAGAAATTAATTAAAATACATACTTTCCGCCCATTATTGTGCGCTCGACGTATAATTTCAAACTCAACTTTAATTCGATTTGTGCAAATGGATGTGATTTATGGATTTTGTCGCAACTTCCGGAGTCAAATCTATTTCGAGATAGATGTCGTGTTTTTCCTTACCGGCTATTCAATTTGGGGAGATATTTTTAGGTGTCTGCAGTTTTTTCTTTTTCTTTTTAGCTATGCATCTCGATAATAACAATTTTTTACTTTTTTCATATCTCTACCTTCTCTCTGCTTCTCCTTTATTTTTTTTTAACAAAACTTAGATCTACTTCTGTCATTGTCATATTTTGAATTAAATTCATACACATGTTTTGAGTATAAAGACATCTAATTTGAAGATTTTGGAGGGGGGTTTTTAAAAAAATTTCGGGTAAGTATTTTTCTGCTTGATTTTTTTCAAAAAATTGTTGTTATGGTGGTCCAAGTAAAAAATTCTAGATTTGTATTTTATTTTATTCTTTGCATTTTTTTATATTAACTTATTTTTCTTTTTAAAATTACATTGCTTTATTTGTTTATTTTTCAGTGGGATTTAAATTTCTGTAAATTTCCTAAATTCCTGTCGAAAAAAAAGTTCATAAATTTAGTGTATTTTAAAAAATTTCCTGTATTGAATTACTGCTTTTTTTCCTCATTATATATATATATATATATATATATATATATATAGAGTCAGGATCCAGTGAAAACCACATGTTATATGAAAACGTGAAAACCAAAATAAGTGGATACATTTTACATTTTAAGGGGTACATACAAGCAGTAAAGGGGTACACAAGACTTTCAKCTACTATTGATSAACAGTACACGTGTACCCSTTTAAACCTTCAATGTACCYCAAATTGAAATACAAGTATATACATAGATTAAATCGTGACCGTCCATCTCCAAATTCTACGGTCAAGATTAAAAGTTTTTAGTTTTCACCTAAGATTTGTGTTTTCACATGATCCTATTCCTATATATATATATATATATATATATATATATATATATATATATATATATATATATATATATATATATATAAGAAATAGCTTTATTTTTGTTATCCCCTAAATTCTAGCTTTTTGTATGCTTTTTTTATTTACAATTTTTTATGTTGGCCGTGTGTTTTTGATACCTACGGAGTATTTTGTAGCTTTTTAAATTTATAATGTATTCAATTGAACGCTTTTATGCTTTACAATTTTTGATACCCAAAAAATATTGGAAGTTGCATTGTTATCTCCTTATACAATAGAAAATCTCTATTTTTCACCATCCATTTGGGTCTGTTTGGTAAAATTAGCGATAGAGGTAGCTGTTAGCGGCAGAGATAGATGTCAACTGTAACAGATAGCTGTAGCGGTCGACTAGTAGCGGTTGAAGTTGATTATAATTTGTTAGTGTTTAGCAAAATAAGTAGTGGTTGAAGTAGTGTATTATTAAAAATACGATAATTATATGGGTAAATTGTAGTGTTTCAGAAAAAGCTACTTCAGAAAGCTAACAATAGTAGATTTTGCAAAACTGTATCTCAAACGCTACAAGCTACGATAAAACGCTACTTTAGCAAACACCACCTTTTAGATTAACTAGAGTTTTGACCAAAGCTATTTCAAAAGCTACATCATATTTTCGATACAACTTTAATTTTCAATTCAAGATATCTGTTTATCCTTTTGCACATCATATTTTCGATACAATTTTTGAATTTAATATTCAATATTTTCGTTTATCCTACTGTTTTTTTTTTTTAATTTTTTTTATAGATGTGTATTTTTAATTATTATTTTTGCACATTATTTTTCAAATACATACCTTCATGAAATGAAAGTTGAAGAGTTGAAATTGTGGCACTTCTTCCAGAACCTTGAGGAAGCAAATATATGACAGTCTGCGCACGCTAGGTGACTTTGGACAGTGATTAGATGTGAGTGTAAGAGAATTATGAAGAGCAGTTATTCCCAAGATGCAATATTTTTATGATAGTATGATATCCGGCATCAAAATGACCAATCGAGCTCCTACGGAATGAAAATTCTGAAATATCAAGGCCTATTAAGACCTCAATCAATCGAATTTTTGAGAATCCTGAATCTGAATTGTAACTATCGCATACATATATGGTCATGCAAAATTTATCGGTATGCAGTTAACTAATTTACTCTTTCATGAATGCTTGAATCTCGTATTTCGAACATGTCCAAAGCTTAAAAAACCAGATTCAGATTGCATAGAAGAAATGTAATTTTCTCTAAACACCTAGTGTCCTATCAATCATAAAATCGTTTAAAGAGAGGTTTTGTACATATTATGAAGAAAGAGTAGAATTCATGCGTAATGTTTAGTCAAGCAATGTATCTTGATGATCAATCAATGCATCAAAACATAGGGTAGTATTGAACTGGACTAATTAATGTGTATTACTAAATTCTATTGAATTGCAATTCTCTCAGAAAAGTAAAACATATTTGCTGAATGGAGCAGGTTTTTGCTAATATTGGAATACTTTTCTAGTACAAGTACTTCTTAGCAGCTTCCTTCGACAACGTCAGCTCTTGACGCTTCGACGTTAAGTCCATCATGAAGTCTGAGATTCTTTGTTGTTTGCTAACTAATGACATCGCTAGAGTACTAGCTCGGGTTTGCTAGAACTTTCATCAGCTTGACGCTTTTCCGGTAACTTACCGGCGCTTCTGTCATCCATTTAGTAAGAAATCAAAGGCCGATTTACATTGTGATCACTGCAAACGGAAGGGACATTCTATTGATCATTGCTGGAAATTGGTTGGTTACCCTGAGTGGTATCAAAATCAGAAGAATAAAGCTTCTGCTAAGCTTGCTTGTAATGCTCAAGCCTCTTCTGCTCTTGGATTGCTTGGACCAGAACCTGTTCAGGCAAATGCTTCTCTTGCTACTACTTCTAAAGTCCAGGCTGATCCTACCATTGTTAATGCTGTTTGTCAAGAAGTACTCAAAGTGATGCAATCTTCTTATTCTCTTCCTTCTGATCCTTTATCTCCTGCTGCTCAATTTGCAGGTAACATAATCACCTCCCATGTTCAAACTTATTCTAAGTCTTTGCCTGTATATTGCTGGATAGTAGATATAGGAGCGCTACAGATCACATGTGCTCACATTTATCCTTATTTTCTACTTTGCACAAATTATCTGTTCCTTTTAGAGTCACTTTGCCTGATGGTTCTGCTAGGATAGTTGATCATGCTGGATCTATTGTTTTGAATGAGCATATCACTTTGTGTACTGTTCTTTATGTTCCTGCTTTCAAGAATATCCACTTGTCTGTCAGTAAACTTGTTCAGCATTCTCAAGTTGTTTCAATTTTTGATGCAACTTGTTGTACTTTTCAGGACCCTATCGGTAAAAGTGTTAAAGACATTGCTTCAAGATTATCAGATCTCTATATTTTTCAAGCCAAGTCTTCTGTTGAGTCCCTTAAGTTTTGAATGATGACAAACCATTACAGGAAACAAGTTGCTTAATTGAGAATATAGTTGGTTTTGGGAACCATCTGATTTAGGATACTTGTTTCCCCAGACAAGTTAATATTTATTGTGAATACATTGAAACTAACTTGTTTGATACAGGGAACAACTGATTACATATAAAGCTCATATACTGGTGCAGAACCAGTACGAGCTGTTTCCTTGACTGTTATGCTGAAAAACAGTCATGCATCTTTTATTGTACTTTAACCTTGTTACATGTGCAGTAATTGAATGTTTCCAAGACTTGAAGCATGAAGCC
>SNQN01002585.1:21056-35099 GCA_008642245.1 Bassia scoparia | reverse complement strand
TGTATTACAAGTATATATAGGCTAAGCAATCATCTGATCAGCTATAGAATGCTGTAATTAATCGATCAAAGCTCCTAGTCATTTTGGCGGGAAAAACGGTTACAGCTCAAATTGAGCAATTAACAGCTAATTGCAGGTAATTAACAGATCAGGCTAGATAATTGTATGTAATACAAGCTAAAATCAGCTAATTACCACAACATACCCTCCCCCTTAAAGAAGACTTGACCCAAGGCTTTATTTTTCCACAAAAGTTGGATATTTCTTCTCAAATTCTTCAGCATTAAGCCAAGTTGCTTCATGATCTGCATAATCCTTCCATTTAACCAAGTACTGAGTGACAGATTGATTTTGTTGCTTCACAAACCTTCTTTGCAAAATTTTATCTGGGATTAAGGACTGAACTTCCTTCTGCTGGAACCAAGGAGGGATATGAGCTGCAATTGGTAGAGTGCCATGAAATCCCTTGAGCATAGAGACATGAAATACATCATGTATTTGAGACCCAGCTGGAAGTAGTAGCTTATAAGCAACTGTCCCTATCTTCCTGTCAATCTGAAAAGGACCATAGAATTTGTAGGAAAGCTTTTGGTTGTGCTTGAATTCCACAGAATGTTGCCTATAAGGCTGTAATTTCAGCCAAACCTGGTCACCAGCTTGGAAAACTCTTTCACTTCTGTGTGAGTCAGCCTGTGCTTTCATTCTCACTTGAGCTCTTGTTAGATGAAACTTAAGCAACAGTAACATGGCTTCCCTTCTCTGCATAGATCTATCCACCTCAAAATTACAACTTTCCCCAAGTAAATAAGGGAGGTAAAGGGGTGGAGGCTGATTATACACAATTTCATAAGGTGCGAACCTTGTAGCAGTGTGAAAGTGTGTATTGTACCATCACTCTGCTAAGGGTAGCCATTTACTCCAATCATTAGGAGTATCTCCAGTCATACACCTCAAATAGTTTTCTAAGCACTTATTGACAATTTTAAGTTTGCCCATCTGATTGAGGATGATAGGCACTTGACATCTGCAAACTAGTACCATGCAGAGTAAATAAGGCTTTCCAAAAATTACTCAAAAACACAGCATCTCTATCACTGACTATGCTCTTTGGCCAACCATGTAACTTGAATATATGATCTAGGTAGGCTTGAGCCACATCCACAGCTGTGAAAGGATGTTTAAGGGCAATAAAATGAGCATACTTGCTCAATCTATCAACAACCACAAAAATTACCTCAAACCCAGCAGATTTAGGCAGCCCTGTGATGAAATCCATAGAGATATCTACCAAAACCTCTTCAGGAACTGCCAAAGGTTGCAATAAGCCAGGTGAAGCAACATGATCATATTTAGACTTTTGACAAACCTTGCATGCCCTGATAAATTGGCTAATGTCCCTGGTCAGTCCCCTCCAAGTAAATAACTGCTTGACTCTTCTGGTGGTTAATTCTCTACCAGCATGACCACCTTCTGGAGATGAGTGCATCCAACCAAGTATTTTCCAACCTTAAAGGTTGGCTAGGAAAGGTTGGCTAGGACCAATTACCAATGTCCCTTTCTTCCTTAAAAGTCCTACAAGCAGCTCATAACCTTGAACTTCAGCCTTGTCCTGGAGTTCTTCAATGATATCAACCAGATTATAGTCTAAATGATAGTTGTGCTTAATTTTGCTCTCCAGATATGTTAAAATAAGTGAAATAGCCATGTATAGGACCTCAGACCCTTTAATCCTTGAAAGAGCATCAGCTGCCTTATTCTCTTACCCACTTCTGAATTGGATTTCATAAGAAAACCCTAGGAGCTTAGATAACCACAATTGCTGAAATGGGGTAGATATCTTTTGATCCAAAAGCCATTTTAAGCTCCTTTGGTCTGTCTTAATAATGAATTTCCCTGAAGAGAGGTACTGCTCCCATTTCTATACTGAAAAGACCACAGCTAAAAGTTCCTTTTCATAAACTAATAGCCTCTGCCATTTTGGTCCCAATGTTCTGCTTATAAAGGCAATGGGTGACCTTTTTGCATTAACACAGCTCCAATAAAGGGTTCATTGAAGTCTGGGACTGCCAACACAAGTGAGGTACTCAAAGCTGTCTTCAAATCCTCAAAGCTGCTTGTGCTGCAGAATTCCAAGTAAAAGCACCCTTCTTTAATAATTCATGCAGAGGCTTGCAAATAACTGCATAATTTCTAACAAACTTCCTATAGTAGCCAGTAAGGCCTAGGAAACTCCTCAATTCCTTGATGTTAGAAGGCACAGGTCATTGGACTACAGCTGCAACCTTACTTGGATCAGTCTCTACTCCTTTGCCAGAGATGAAGTGCCCCAAATATTCCACTTTTGTCATAGTAAATGAACATTTACTTTCCTTCACAAACATCTCATTCTCCCTTATAAGCTCAATCACTGCCCTTAGGTGTCTCCAGTGCTCACCAAGGGATCTACTGTATACTAACACATCATCAAAAAATACCAGCACACACTTCCTCAATAATGGCTTGAATACCTCATTCATCCATGCTTGAAATGTTGCAGGAGCATTGGTGAGCCCAAAAGGCATCACCAGGAATTCATAATGCCCATAATGTGTCTTAAAGGCAGTCTTAAAGACACCATTTGGGTGCATCCTGAGCTAGTGATAACCAGCCCTCAAATCCAGCTTTGTGAAAACTGTAGCCCCAGCCAACTCATCTATAAGTTCTTCAACTATAGGAATTGGAAATTTGTCCTTAATAGTTCTTTTGTTGAGCTCTCTATAGTCCACACAGAGCCTCCAAGCACCATCTTTCTTACCTACCAATACCACAGGAGAAGCATAGGGGCTAGAACTGCTTTGAATGACCCCTCTTTGCAACATCTCATCTACAAGCTGCTCAATAATATCCTTTTGCTTCAAAGGATATCTATAAGGCCTAATGTTGACAGGTGCAGCAGTAGGATCCAAAGGAATCTTTTGGTCATGCACACCTCTCAGAGGAGGTAACCCTACTGGATCAGAAAAGATCATGTGATACTCATCCTTGAGAGATTGTAATTCTGATGATACCCCAAGGTTTGAACCAGTTAGATGAAAAATTGCAGCCTCAGAGTCTTTAGAATCAACCTGCAATAGACATAACTGGGAAGCTTGTTGTAATATTTTTGAACTTGGTCCCTTATCCAACACCTTTAGTTTCCTAGGAGAAACTCCCCTTAACACCAAAGAGTGATCCTTATACTGAAATTCCATGAGAAGTTTCTGGAAATCCCAAAAGTGCTTAACCACTGAACACCCAGGACCATGTCACATCCCCCCAAAGAAATGAGCATAACTTTAGTCTGAAAAGGCACTTGATTCATCCTCCATTGAAATTGAGAACACTTCAAATTACAAGGAATGTTATTCCCATTTGTAACAATAACAGACTGGGGTTCCATGGACTCTATTGGACACTTGAGCTTTTTAGCCATTGAGATATCCAAGAAGTTATGGGTACTGCCTGAGTCTATGAGGATATGTATAGGTGTATTTGAGACCCAACCCACAACTCTCATAGTAGAAAAGGTATGATTGCCAGATAAGGCATTAAATGAAATTTGGGGCTCAAGGCAGCTGTCATATTCAGGCTCAGAAATGTCAATTGGATTTGGCTGTAAAGGAGGTTCAGGGTCTGAATCTATGGATGGAATTTCTACCATGAATAACCTGGGCTCTCTGAAAGGGCACTTATGGTTTCTTTCCCACTTCTGATCACAATAATAACACAAGCCTTGAGCAATCTTCTGTGCTATAGTGTCAGCTGGAATAAATGGCAACTGCTTGGGATTATACTTAACAATTGAAGAAGAAGGTAATTTCTGGGCAGGTGTTGGTAAAAGAGGTGGTCTACTTGAAGAAGGAGGCAACACTTGCAGAGGTTTAGCATGAAAAGCAAAAGTATCAGGGGGTTTAAAAGATTCGTTAGAGGTTGGGTGTGAAATGGCAGAATGGTGCAATTCTTGTAATCTTGCATGTTCTATTACATCATTCAAAGTTCTAGGTTTAAAGGCTTTCACCATTGACTTGATGTGAGGTTTTAACCCACCAAGAAAGCTATCCAAGACATAAGACTCAGTCAAAGGATGCCCATGTTGTAACAGAATAGACCTCAAATGCTCAAAAGTATCCACATAATCCTCCAAAGAACCCAATTGAACCAATTTATTGAACATTTCTACTGCAGTAGATGCATTTTCAGACTTGAATCTAGCAGACAAATCCAAGATAAAATCATCCCATTGAACATGATTTCTTACTGACAAATAACTAGAAACCCATCCCTCAGCTTTGTCAATCATATAAAGAGATGCTAAATCCACCTTTTGATCCTCAGGAATTTTGCACAATTAAAAATACCTACTGCATTTCTTGATCCATAACCTAGGATTTGTGCCATCAAATTTGGGAAAGTCCAATTTAGGGTTCATACCTTGCCTCCTAATAGAAGGGTGATGAGTAGGAGAATCCTCAAGATCAGCAATTGAATGAGACCCCTTGATTTCTTGAAGAATTTGCATCATAGCTGCTAACCTTGCAGTATGATCATCCATGATTTTGGATTGATCCTCCACCCTCTGCTCCAATGCACGAAACTGATCTTCCCAAGCAGACATCCTCGTGGTTATAGGAGCCAGTATAATGGCAAAGACCAAATGTAATCAAGAAGGTAAGTATCAAACAGGTGGTGTGCAGAAATTTTGACAAGAATGATATTTGAATGTTGTAGTTGAAGGTGTGTTAATGGCGGACTGTGGTAGAAGGCTCTGTTACCAATGTTGTGGTATAATCAAGCCTAGAAGATTATACACACAATGCAGAAGAAAATAGAAGTGAAGAAGCAGAGAAGAAGATTAACAAAAGAGAGAGAGAGAGAGAGAGAGAGAGACAGAGAAATTGATCTTATTATTCATGATGATCCCTTAAGATCATGTATTACAAGTATATATAGGCTAAGCAATCATCTGATCAGCTATAGAATGCTGTAATTAATCGATCAAAGCTCCTAGTCATTTTGGCGGGAAAACGGTTACAGCTCAAATTGAGAAATTAACAGCTAATTGCAGCTAATTAACAGATGAAGCTAGCTAATTGTATGTAATACAAGATAAAATCAGCTAATAATCAACTAATTACACAACACCAAGTCACCAATTGGTAAGTCCAATTGAAATTTTGTTCGAAATTTGTCTGATATTGTGTTCAAAATTAATCTGAAATTCGCCTAATATTCAGATCGAAATTTGCCTAATTTTGTTTTAAATTGCCCTAATTTTGTGTTTGTAAAAGCCCTAATTTTCTGTTTGTAAAACCCTAATTTTCTATTTGAAATTGTATTGAAGTCCATATGAATTTCCAACAATTTTAGTTCGAATTTCTGCTACAAATTCAACTGCGTTTTAGTTCGAATTTGTTATTGAAATTCGACTGTATTTCTTACTGAAATTCATATGAATTTTAGTTCCAATTTTTGCTTGAAATTATAAAAATCTCAGTTCAAAAGTACGAACTTACTGAAGTTTAGTTCGACATTTCTCTTCCATTGAAGAATCATCAATGAGTAAGTCATTCTTATCATTGTAAAATAGATCAAATAATTTGTGATAAAATTTCAGTTTTGTGTTTGTAATTCAATTCAATATTATCACCAAAACAAATAAATATATAAAGATTGCAGGGAATTTGCAACTTTTGGCCAATGTTCTTCATGTTTTCACCATGCTATTTCATTTTGTTCTTTGTGCAACTAATCTTTATTATATACAACTCGTGGTTGTCGAAAATGTTGCAAAAACTAAATAAGTAATTGATCTGGCTTCTCTTACTGCTTGTAGCTATTACAAGAGTCATTCACTCACTTTACAATGCACAGAGTCGCCACATTCAATTGCATTAGAGAAAAATCATCATCTAGTCCGCAGCTTGAGTTACAAATTCAGCGATTATAGAAAGATTTTGATCTGATTTATTAATTATACGTTTTGCTTGGATAGATCATATCATGTTCGAGAAAAAAGGGATTAAGAGACTAATGCCAGTGCTACAATCAAATTTGTAACTTGTCCTGTGATTTTTCCCTAATCATATAGCTTAACTGTTGGCCTGATTTTCACTATGCCCTGACTTGAAGACTCTAGGACAATATGGACACTTGTGACCCTTTGCTTTTTTGGCTTTGCTAGGCACACCCTTAGCAGTAGTTGTAGCACCCATTTTTTTAGTTGAAGCTTTGTTCTCTAATAATAAGCTTCTGTTTTCTGCACCATTATTCTTCCCGTGACTTTTGTTTTCTTCCATTTTTGACACTAGGACTAGGATTACCATCATTACCATTAAAATCGAAGTATAGGCCTCTTGAACCAATAATAGTGGAGATAAATCAAAGAGTTTAAGTCTCATTGTTTGAGACATTGAGAGAAAGTTGAGTAGTTTATAACTAAACCACTGTTATATTACCCTCATGACTCATGACAAAAGGAAAATTTTAACCTCTATTATATTACCATCATGAGATTATTCAGAAATTATGAATTGTATATAACATAAATTCTCTTATTCATGTAATGTTTTTGATATGATTTTGGACTTATTCATATTATCCTCCTACCCAATGTTAGTCGTCGGCTTACTGATTGAGTCAGTGAGGTCATCTTGTACTTTGGACTTTAATTTAGCTCAATTATTTAATTTCAGATGTGGTTACATGTGTTTTTTGCATTTTTTCATACTTTGTAAGTAAAATATAATAGGTGCGACTACTATTGAAATTGTCTTTTAATTTGTGTGTATGTGTATGTAGTATTTCAATGACGTCTCAACCTACTCGTAAAGAGAGATTGACGAAGTTAGAGAATCGTGGGTGACCTATGTTCTTCAGAATAGAGAAGTAGATGAAGAAGAAGATGATGCCTTCAAACTCGAGTAGCATTTTATTATCAGGTATATAATATTCCTCACCACTATGACATTTTTTTTGTATGCAAGGCAGTGTTTGGAGCTACATCTCCAAGATTTCAATGGTTAGTTGTTCTGTGTACTCTTGCAGGCCTTTGCGACTACCCATATTCTTGGAGGCCCTTTTTTGGTTGGTGTACGTATATGATCCTACTCGTACTGCATAGTGTTTATATTAGCTTACTTTACTTCAAATGTTTTTTTTTTTGCTCATCCTTAGCTTGTGATGCTAATGTCATTAGCTTTAAGGCCATTTTTTTGCTACTAGTGATGCTTTACACTAGCGTCCTACGTTATGTATGTCTAGTAGGTTGCTACATCTCACTTACTACAAGAGGCTTGTATTTGGTTATATGGCTATAAGCCCGTAATATAATTATCCTCCTATTTGTGTAAAAAAGAGTTGATGCCAACCTTTTTTTTTGTTTTAATTCATTTGTTGGTTTGAGTTGGTGGCGAAAGTATTGCTTATGAAGTCGGCCTCATCAAGTTGGCCCTTGTATATATGTATTGGATTAATTTAATTTGTATTGTATTAATTGAAGCAGTGCGTTTTTTTGATTCAAAGCTGCTACTACTGAAATTTGATGATTTTAGGCTCAGCATCTTTAATTGGGTAGTTTTTTTTAAAGAAAAAAAACCTTAAGAGACCGGTTATATGTCATAATAACAGATCGATCTCTTAGATTAATACGTGGCAAAACTTAAAGGTTTTCTATTAAAAAAAAATAGAATCAAAGAGATCGGTGATTTGTCAGAACTGGTCTCTTATATGGATCAAAGAGACCGCATCTAACACAAATAGCGGTGTCTTTGATGGGCTTATGAGACCAGTTTTTCAGTGCCACCAGTCTCTTAACTTTTAAGCAAAGATACTGGTTTTTAAAAAAACCGGTCTCTTTACCTAAGAGCCTTGTGACCTTGAGACCGGTTGATACGCGGTCTCTTTGCCCATTTTTAACCAGTCTCTTTGCCCTTTTTCGTAGTAGTGATTTACAATTTTTTTCCTATGTTTTTACCCAATTTAACTGCCTAGTTAAGATCATTAGGAGTGACAAAGGAACAGAAATTGTGCAAGAATCTTGTAAAACCTTATTTTCTTCTAAAGGCGTAATTCATCAAACAAGTATACCTGGCAATCCTCAACAAAATGGTAGGGTTGAGAGAAAGCACAGGCACTTGCTTGAGACTGCTAAGGCATTGAAATTCCATGCTAATATTTTCCATCAAAGTTTTGGGGAGAATGTCTTCTTACTGCTACTTACTTGATAAATCTCATGCCAACAAAGTTACTTCATTGGAAAACCCCTTATGAGTTGCTTTTTCATAAAAAACCTTCCTATGATCATTTGAGAATCCTAGGTTGTCTTTGTTAGCCACTCACTTCTCCCAAAGATAAATTTTCTCCTAAATCAGAGAGGTGTGTTTTTATTGGATATCCCCCAACACAAAAGGGATACAAACTCTATTCTTTCACTACACACAAAGTCTTATTCAGTAGGGATGTTCATTTTATTGAACATGATTTCCCTTTTCATTCTCCTACATCTACTTCTTCTCCAACTTTCTTTGATCCAAAGGTTTCTTTTGTTTCTCATGGCTTTGATCAGTTTCTTTCTGTTTCCACACCTCCATCTTCACCTATTTTTCCCAATATCCCGTTCCATCTCTTGTTTCTAATTCTTCCACTCATTCCATCCCTTCTCATGTTCCTTCTAATTCTCCTGGTGTTTCTCTCCGGTCTTCAATTTCTCCTTAGCTTCTCAATCATCTTCTCCTTCTCAATCATTATCCCCTTCTCCACCACCACCACCTCCTGTCAGAACTTCTTCTAGACAGGTCTCCCTTCCTACAAAATATAATGACTATGTGCTTCCATTAAAAATGTCTACAAAACAAACTTATGAGAATTCTGCTTCTTTCAATGTGTTTTCTGAGCCTTCTCTTACTTTTCTTGATCCCTCTTATTTGCACAGTTTATCTAATGTTCTTTCCTTTTCTGAGCCCTGCTTTTATAATCAAACTAAGAATCATTCAGAATGGGTACAAGCTATGGAAGTTGAGATTTTGGCCCGTGAGCAAAATCAAACATGGGATTTAGTTCCTCTACCTGCTGGTGCTAAGGCAATAGGTTCAAAGTGGGTTTATAAGACTAAATTCAGGCCTGATGGTAGTGTGGAGAGATGCAAGGCAAGATTATTGGTTGCTAGGGGTGATAAACAAGTGGAAGGGAAAGATTTTAAACACACCTTTAGTCCTGTGGCTAAGTTCACAACTATAAGGGTACTGATTTCTTTGGCTGTTGCAAAAGGTTGGGATATCCAACAGCTAGACATTAATAATGCTTTCCTTCATGGTTTCATTGAAGCAGACTTGTATATGCATCCACCTCCAGGCTATATAAAGGGTGATGGTTTGGTTTGTAAGCTAAAAAGGTCATTATATGGCTTGAATTCGGCCTCTAGGCAATGGAATGTTGAATTGAGCAAGTTCCTTCTGAAATTTGGTTTTACTCAATCAACACAAGATTATTCTCTCTTTGTTCTCAATAAGGATGATTCCTTTACTCCTGTCATAGCCTAAGTTGATGATCTTTTAATCACTGGTAATGATTCCAATGTTATTTCTCAACTAAAAGCTCTGTTGCATTCTACTTTTACAATCAAGGATTTGGGTGCTTTAAAGTACTTTCTTTGTATTGAGTATCTAGGTCTACTGCTGGTATCATGCTCAATCAAAGGAAATATATATTGGATATGCTCAAGGATGCTCATATGGAGAATTGTCATCCTGCTGGTTTCCCCTTTCCCAAAGGCTTGAAATTGAACTATACTGATGGTGATCTTTTGACTGAACCGGAGATGTTCAGGAAGATTGTGGGGGAATTATTGTACTTAAATCTCACTAGGCCTGATATTTCATATGTGACACAACAGTTAAGTCAATTTTTGTCTGAGCCTAGGACACCACATTTTTCAGCTGCAATTCATGTTTTGAAGTATTTGAAGGGTACCTTGAACATTGGTCTGTTCTATTCTGCTCAGAATTCTTTTCAACTAAAGGCCTATAGTGATGCAGACTAGGGTTCTTGTGACTTGTCTAGGAGGTCTCTCACAGGTTATTGTGTGTTCTTAGGAAATTCGTTGATTTCATGGAAAACAAAGAAACAAAAAGTGGTTTCTAGAAGTTCCACTGAGGCAGAATATAGAAGCATGAGTCAAACGGCTAGTGAATTAACTTGGTTGGATGGTTTGCTTGCTGATTTGCACATTGATATATCCAAACCTGTTACACTATTTTGTGACAATATTTTTGCTCAACATATTGCACAAAATCCTTGTTACCATGAGAAAACCAAACACTTTACTAAGAACTCTAAAATTGATGTTCATTATATTTGAGAGAATGTTCAAAGTGGTTTTATCATTCCTACTCATGTTAGTTCATCTCACTTGCTAGTTGATCTCATGACAAAGGCTCTTCGTATAGACCAGCACAAGTTTTTAAGCGCCAAGCTAGGCCTTGTAGCTCAGCCACTAGTTCAAGGTTGACCTATTCTTCCTCCTTCATTAGCTAGTCCAGCTTGAGGGGGGCTGTTAAGCTAAGTATTTTGCTTTGTAGCCTTTGTAACTAACTCCTTATGGTAGTTAGAGTTTGTTAGCTTGTTAATTGAGCTCAGCTTGTATATATATGTTACACATTGTAATTCATTTGCTAAGTTAATAATGATTTTCTATTTTCTCTCACACATTACATTTCTCTCTCTAAATCTCACGAAAGGTAACAACGATTGTAAGTATTTGAGAAGATCTTCAATGATTTCTTGACTTTCGTATATTGTGATTTTACAATTTCCGATTTTTGTTTGAACAAAATTAACATATGTTCGTTGTTGAGCTCATAAATAATTCATATGTAACTGTATGTGTTGTTCCACATTGGAATTAAGGGAGAGTGTTGTGGTGATACATTTTACATTGAAAGAATTTAAAAGTTGAGACCATATTATAAGACTCTGGGCTACTCCCTTCGTTGTCATATGGTTTTGAGGTGGAACCTACGTGGTCTTGTGATGTGGACTTGCACTCCCTGTTACAGACACAGGCCAAACCCGTTTGACATTCAAAATACATGCAAGAATGAGATTATATCCTACTAGTGTTAAAATTATTTTACGTAATTTTTATTGTACAAGTTATATGAATTTCTTATTAATGAATTAATTTTAGTCTAAAAAAATATGATAAGACGCGTATAGGTCTGAGCATCTGAGGTCTCTAGGAGATACACAAGATTAAGTAAAAAAGAAACATAATTAGCAAATAATAAGATCAGGTTAATTAATAGACAAAACCCAAGAAAAAAGGAGTAAAGAGTGAAAATGAACACCAATCACGCGGCAAAGTTGTTAAGTAGCTACACTACAAAACCCCACCTCATCTCCTTNAAAAATCCATATAACCCAAAAGATCCTGGAACACTAATCAACAAGGCGCATGATACGAGTGAGGTATGTATAAATCTAGCCATCTAGGTAATATGATGGTTGGTTGGCTGCAATTTGYGTTTCATGGGCTTTGACATCTTCTACTTCTACATATTTTMCTAACTAGCATAGTGCTGAAACGGAATGTTACCATGTTGGATATAGTTAACACTTGTATGCTTCGTCAGTTTGGATTCCTTGCAAAGGTTAGTCTATTGATCTCCTTTCGCTGCTTCATCCTTTTCACTTTTGAATATGTTACCATGTTGGATATAGTTTGGAATGTTACTAAAGCGAATTCCATGATACAAGATCCCAAAGTGCAAGAAAACAAAAGAGGAAGATGATGAATAATACTTCTACAATGTGAAAGCAAAGAAAAAACTAAAATTAGGAGAGAGAAAATGAAAACTAAGAGTATGTTACAATAATGAAAAAAGTCAGTGGCTCATAAACTCCTCAAGTAGGAATAATAATCAGCCAAAAAAACAAAGGAAAAGAAAATAAAAAAAAGGTAAAAATCAAAAGCCCAAAGTAAAAACCGAGAAAACAATCTGGAGCAGAGTAGCGCCTAGGTAGCGGGCGCAACTGCCAAACTGCACTGCGAATAGGAAAAGATCGAGAAATAGTCATAAATTCTTCGTTTTACATCGGAATTAGGCATATGACTAGTTGTTTCGAAGCTATCGAGATGAAATTTTACCTCCGATTAGAATCACACTAAAATGATAGTTGTGCCGAAAGTTATGCTCGATTGAAGTTTCCTCACACATTCGAAAGTGTCCAAAATGCTCCAATACTTCACCAAAGGTGACACAAACCATAAACCTGAGCCTCGAAGAATCCAAAGTATGTCAAGACAACTCCTCATCAAATGAGTACCTGCAAAACTTATCAAAACAAAAGAGAAAAGGTGACAAAAACGCTAAAAGCGGTCGTTAGAGGGTTAGAGAAAGAAACGAGGAAAATGACTCAAAACAAAGACAAACCAACTCAAAAATAAGAAAAATAAATAATAAAAATATTCTAAAAACCGGATATAAAATCCGTACATCACATCACTTATGTCTTCCTAAGATTTCTGGTGGTTGGAATTGAATATCATTCTTGTTTCTCTTTGGAGTGGTCTCGAAGCTGCTATAGGACATTGCAAACAAATATGATAAGCTTTGGGTCCGTTGGGTGCATACSTACTATATCAATAGACATGATCTATGGCGTTTTTCCATTCCTCCTAAATCTTCATGGCTGTTTTGGAAGATTTATTTTAAAGGCTAGCTAGGGAACTTAAATTATTGACTTTTTATGGTGATTGGAGTAGTTTTTTGCATGATGGTAAGCTCTCTACAATAATGAAGTTGTATGCTCATCTTCACCCTCAAGTGCCTAATTAAAGTTCCACGGAGGAGAGCTATTTGTAACAAATGCCCTAAAAGTTTGTTTATCCTTTGCTTGCTCTACTTGAAAGATTGAGTAATCTTGATATAATCTAGAAATGGAATTTGCATGTCTCTACTACTTGTGTTTTGTGCCATTTTTATTTGGAGTGTATTGGCCATCTATTCTTTTCTTTTTTTTCCTCTCAAGTTTGCAAACATGTTTTGGAGAAGTAAGCTTGGCTACACTCTGAGTATCAAACCTTGGCATGATGAGGTTATGATTGTTTATTTGTAATGTTGCTAAGAAGATTGATGTTATGAATTGAACTTATGTTCGTAGTTTTAGTGAGTGTGTGTATGCCCTTTGGTGTTATAGGAACATTGTTATATTTCAACAGRGGCATAGGTCTGTTGAGTGTATTGTTGATGCTATTCACTTTCGAGTCGCTTGTTGTGATGAGGGGATGTTATCTTAGCCCTTGGTTGTGCTTTTGTGTTTTGCTATGCTTTGAGCTTGGGGGGTTTTCCAAGCCTTGGCTTACTTGTGTTTGTGTAGGTTGGCCTTGGAAGCTCGATTTCCTCAATCCTTCCTAGAATAGAAGGTGAGGGGATTTAGGGTGGAGGCTCTGTTTTGTAATGCTTACTTTGGTAATAAAAAATTTTATTTACAAAAAAAAAACAAAGGAAAACAAGAAAATGTGAAGAAATGATTTGTTTGATGTTGTTGTTTTCGTTGTTCAGTCAACCTTCGATCCTCTATTTATAGCACTTAATGAATGAAATCATGAGATGGTAGTTTGGCGGTTTCCTTGACGCTTGACAGTTATTTGGCGCTCTGCTCTTTAACTTTGTATCCTCTAACTTCCCTCCAAAACTCAACTCCTTAATGGCCCCGTTGTCGGGCTTGATTTCCTTGGGTCACCTTCCTCTATATTCCTGACGCTTATGTCTGATCGCCAGACTAAACTATAATGGAAAATGGTCTCCTTCCTCCTTAAAGTCAACGTCAGTTAACAAAAAGTCAACTAAAATATTTTTAATATATAGTAATATGCACTCATTCGATTTAAATGTTTTTTTTTTAAAAACAACATATTATATTTTAACCTCGCTACATTTTTTTATTTTTAAATCCTGCTAAATTAAATTAAAATAGAATTAATTGACTCCAAAGAAAATGTTTTCACGAGTAAAAAAAAGTAGAATT
>SNQN01002585.1:0-17889 GCA_008642245.1 Bassia scoparia | reverse complement strand
AAGGCTATGTTCGAGAAAATAAAAGGTCAAATTTGTGCTAAAGGTCAAAACTTGGCTAGGATGAGTTGGCTAGATGATGTATGTCAATGGCACTACGGAGCATTTCAGTTCTAAGACTGGCAAAACCATTAATCGAAATCTTAGAAGTCAAAGCATCAAAAGATGCCTCAAACCGACTTTAATGTTAATCGGTCGAACTCGAAGAGCTTCCTAGTATCCTTACGGAATCAGACCACCGTAGTTCTGATGATGATTTGACAATGCCTCGTGCGAGAGCTTTGTGGTGTAGTGAGGCTGTGTTGAGGTGAAAAGGCTTGATGACCATAGTAACCCACGTGCGCAGTGTGCTTTTAGACTTTGCTTTTATTTGATCTGGCTTGAGGTTTATTTGCATTTTTAATGACTTTGTATAACTGGCATTGAACTTGATTTTTGCTTTTTTTTCTTTTTGCCCATTTATTCTCCCCTTTTTTTTCTTTCTTGCACGTGCTTTTCCTACGCACCGTTTGTTCCAAAGGTTAGGTAGATGTGGTGATGAATAAAAGATAGGGTAATGATAGTGTTTGTGGCTCAAAGGTTGCAAGGGATTTTATTTGATTGACAAAGGATATGGAAGGGGATCATTTGCTGAGCTTTAAAAGAAGCCTCTCTTGCTTTGATCTCAATTTCAATAACCAAGTTAGGCCAAATGAGTGTTGAGACAATGAATGAGGAAAATATTTTGCCAAAACAATTGAAACTTTATGATGAATGAAAACTGAAAAAAAAATGCTAAGTTGTATAGCAAGAGACTACATAGACTCAAAACAATGAATTGAAATGAACATATAGCTAGGATGGCTCTAGACTCAATCTATAAAGCGCGCGCAGACGATGACCCACGCCTGGGTGTGACTCATGATGCTTGATGGTAGTGGTGTTTGATGTTTTCCAGTGGGCCAAGAGGTATAGGATTAGGCTTTTTTTTGATGATGGCGATAGAGACATGCTTTGTGGATAGGATTTGTTTGACTTCTGCCTCTTTGGCCTATCACGGGATCGTGACTGAAAACTCCACTTAGTGACCCGACACTGGTTTTGAAATGGATAAAGTTTGAGTGTTGATTTGAAACATGGACTTGACTGGCTAGAGCTGTTCTAATTAAGGTCTAGAGCTCGAGAAGATTCAACCAAAATGGGCCTATTTCAGAATTAAGACCTCCTAACCTACGAGCCACTTGAAATTAATGGCCTACCTGAATCAAAGTCCTAGTTTAGTCTATGATCGAACCTAGTTCAATTTAAGGTCTAGAATTAAAGCAAACCTAATGTCAGATTTAAGGCTCTTGGGTTGAAATTGAATTGAACCTAATTCAGATTTAAGGTTCTTGAATAAGATTACTAAACCTATGAACCTAATTCAGATTTTAAGTTTTTAATTGGAATGAATTGAACCTAATTCAGGTTAGGTTCAAAAGACTCGATCTAATCGATTTAATGATCTCTGATTGGAAATCAACCTAAGTCAGATTCTAGTCAATGAGTTTGAAATTGATTTTGAAATGGGCTAATGAATCGTCAAACTTCATGTCTTGAACTAGATAAGGACTGGGCTTAGTTGGACTATCACTACTACAAAAAAGCCTAAGAACCGGTTGAAATGGCCTTAGAGACCACTTTGCAACACGTTATATTTGCACGTTTCTTAGGTAAGAAATCAGTTTTTTTTGTTTGTCTATAATATAAGAGGAGTAGGTTATTTAAATTAAAACTGGTTCTTCCTTTCCGATTACAGAGACCCATTTCAAAGCCAGATGTTAAAAATCGCGTTTCTTTGAGTGAACTAAATAACGCAACAGTTTGTTAGGAAATATTAGCTTTTTCATATTTAGGACAAAAAACAGTTTTCATATAATGGTTTTAAATGAGACAAAAAACCGTTTCATGATAACTGTTTCTTAGTTGGTTTTTTTTTTAACAACACAATTATAAAACTGCAGTACACCGTAGAAATAAATGTTATTGTGTACCAATATTCTAAATATCACAATACATATGAAATGAAATACATGAGTCTCTATAATTAATTTTTAAATTAATTAAGATTTACAACCAAAGTAACAATGTAAAAACATGAAAATTACCATTAACAGTTACAAATTAACAACACCTATACTTTAGACTACACCAAAAAAATCATCTTCACTTGTAAAAAAACTCCTCATTCACTTGAACTTGTAAAAAATCATCATCACTTCGCTAAATAATTAAAGCCAATACCTGTTCAACAATCAAGCCAAAAAAAACAACACAAATATAAAAAAAAACACAGTAAAAAAGTTATTAAATTGAGTTAAATTAGATCATTAAAAAGAATAAATAGAATAGCATCTAGAAAGCACAAGCTTGGTTCGTGCCAATTATTTTGCTCAAAGCGTTATGAAAGACAAATACAATGCAATACCATACACCCCATTAGTTGCTAATTTACAAACTAAACCAGAGACTGTCGAATTAAAGGCTGAAACCCGATCATCAAAATAAAGGGGAAAAAACTAGAACGAAAAACCATAGAAATCACCGAAAGAGATTAGAATGCTAATTTAATGCTTAACAAAGTTACTCTTATGATCTTACTAACAATCGAGAATTCTTCTTCCAATGTTATGCACGTACTGTATGTGTTCGCAAAGATTACTCTTCACTGAAATCTGCAATATGTAAAAAAAAGACCAACAAATAATCACACTTAAAATCCACAAAATGTGAATTTACAATCACACGTTAAAATCCCAAAAAAAATCAAGAAAAACCCCAAAAAAAAACTGAGTACAATTCAACAACGAAACAAAAATCAAAAACGAAAAATTAAAACAAGAAAATCCGAGATCTAGTAGAAAAGGAATAAGAAATGAAAATTTAAATAAATCAAATTAATTTGACAACTACTGGAAAAAATAAAGCACGAAATATCAAACAGAAAAATTGAAAACCCAAAAAAATTATAATTGAAAACACAACAAAAAACCGAAACTAACTCAAACAGAATAAAAAAAATGAAAAATAAAAACAAAGAACCTAGATCATAGAAATAGAAATATAGAAATCCCAAAAACCCAAAAACTATTTCGAAAACACAAAAAAAAACAAAAAAAATCGAGAATCGAAAAACCCAAAAACTAAATAATATAAATCGAAAAAACAAAAAAAAAATCACAAAAAATAAAATTGCATCAAAATTAATTACCTTTTAAAATGTCTCTGAAAATGAGCAAAAATTCAAATCAAACATCAAATGAATCAGAACGGAAAAACTGACTTTATTTGAATGAAATTTATAGCCAGGAGAAAAAATTAGAACAACCTTAGATAAAATGAGGGAGTTAGAAAAATAAAGGGAAAATGGTTGGACGTGTGATGTTCTTTGTATTGTGTTGAAAAAAGATGAGGATAAAGAGAAGAGAGAGGAATTAAAGAGAGAGAGGACACCAACCAACTAATAAAGCAAATAAGAGGAAGAGGAGGAGTAAAGATACGGAGCAGACGTGTATGCGTTTAATAAAAGCATCCAATTTCTAGTATGTCTAAGATTAATTTTATTTTTTAAAATAAAATATCAAGAGACCGTGTTATTGACGATCGGTTTCTTTGTTGAGGTAAGAGATGTGTTAAAAAAACCGTCTTTTAGGCGAAGTTAAGAGACCGTTTTTCTTAATATCACGTTTCTTCACTTAAACCGTTTGAGAACACCGTTTTCTTAATTAGTGTTTTATCCACAATTTTAGTAGTGAATGAAGAGTCACAGTTAACAACACATTGATAGAAACGCAATCCGAATTATTCACTTAAGTCAAGATCTTAAGTGAAACTATAGTCGGCTTGGTATAAGTCTGATAGTGTTACCATGCGCTAAGAACTATAGAGCTGGGTCCATGTTCACACCACCAACATGGGATGTATGCCGAGATACCCTTTATATACACGCATCTAGTAACACGTGCATTACCGGCAATGGGGGGATAGACTTACCTTAGCCATTGATCCATTACCACATGCAACCAAGTAAAATCCCCCACTTTAAGTGATCTCGAGCAAGAACATGCCCATATTGAGACCAAGGTGCCTAGAATGACCCTATTCGAAGGTCACAAGCAAAATTCAATTAATATGAAATGGAATACAACTGTTCAATCTGTCCACTCACCAAAATGGTATATATCCCCAGTGAAGTCGCCAAAACTGTAGGCGTCGCCCCCCTTAGGGGCGTACACTACCTCAGTGTCAGATTGAGCCATGGAATTCCGCATGGAATGCGTTGGGTGAATGTTTCGAATGAGGATCGCCACGCGCCTATAAGTTGTCACGGACGCCCGAAACATTGGGCCAAACTATGCCCACATAAATAGTCAGTAACCAACAAGTGTGGGTCGGGGGACATGGTACGATTGAATCAGTAACCAATCCGCCGCATTGTAGCGGCCTCTACTCGGTCTCATTGTAGTTCCATGATCATAACAATTGATTCAGAAAACTTAATCGATTTTGAACTTTGAAAGGCACTAATTACTAGGTGGGTTCTATTATGTACAAACCAAGACTTCTACAATGGACAAGCGATCATTTGATTGTTAGTCAAATATTTAATAAGGTGCCTAGAAAACCGGTCGATCTATGATTATCTGACATTAATGTACAAGCAATGAATTCGTCTGTAAGCAATATAACAAGTGTGACAAAAAATGTACAAACGAAGAACTTGAAGAAAAAGGTTTAAAGCATAATATACATGTATATCCTTCTCACCTTGTCTCTGCGAATAAGCAAATGTTCAAGTAAAAACTAAAAGGTCTTTGCTTAATTGCTAATCAAGACAAATAAACACTTAGTATTGACAATAACAATATGAATAATAATGAATTTGACAAGATGATGATAAAATAATAAGTGTTTATGGAAAACAATTTGAAAACATTGAGTGACACCTCATATTTACATTGAATCAATTAAAAAGGTGGGTTTCTCATTGTGTTAATTGAATAAAACTCATAAAGTTAATCAAATTAAGAGAACGACAAAAGGAATTAAAAAGAGTGAAAATGTTTTGGTTGGTAATCTCAGATTTACCTTGAATTTCGTTTTTGGCGGGCGTCGAATCGATTCGAAAAGAGCGCGAGACTTCGAATTCAATGAGTATGTGTATGGAAAGAGACTAGATAAGGCTCTGGTCTCGGAGTATAGCCGTGGGTCGTAAAAAGTTGAAGTCATCAAAATACCGTCTAAAACGTCGAGAGGCAAGCCTATTTATAGCGCAAGAGACAAGGCACAAATAATGAGCGTATATAGCGCTCGATGCGGAGCGTATATACGTTCCTTTGAGCTTAATATACCTTCATATTTATTGCGCCTAATTTCGAAGATTTTCTTATTTTGCAAAGATCACGGAGTGGATCTAGAATTTATCCCCCCTCCAAAACACATATCTAGGGAGTTCTAGGGAGTCTGAACGATTGGTGGATTTGTATTTTTGCTATTACGCGTATTTCTGCGTTATTTCCACGTATTTTGATATTGTAATATGCAAAATTCATAGAAAATTGTAGGAAAATCAGAAAAATAAAATCTAAAAAATGGCAGAACTCAGAAAAATTGTGAGGATTGATGAAAAACAAAAATAGAATCACTCACATGTAAATTATTTTAAAAAATTCATCCAGTTAGCAGGAAATTCCGAAAAATAGAAAATGATGAAGAAAATCTTTTCTTTCTGGCCTCTTGTTTGACCTTTGCTCATGATTCGAGTGGGGGGATGGCCTTCACATATTTTGAAATTTTTACGAGTTCATTTGCGCCTTTTCGAATCGAATCGGTCTTAACGAAACTTGTATTTCATCATCGATACTCATTTGAGAGACACATTTGGTGTCTACAATTATTATTGCTCATATTGTCTAGGTACGTTTAACACTTATTCCGCTTTGAGACCAGATTTAAACAGGTCTACTCTACTAAAACGTAACATAAATCGAAAATTGTATAGCCACCAATCAACCCCCCACTCTCAAAAAACTGTGCTAATGCAACACATCAATGTAACGATATTAGATAATGCACATCAAAAGCAACATTTTTGATAATGCAAACACTGTTTTGCAATAAAAGGATCAAATGCAACATGAATCTGCAAGAATATAAATAAACCGTTGCATTAGTAGTGTAATGCAACAGAGTTTGTTCTAATGCAAGCAACATACTATTCAACTGTTTTATTAGTAGTGTAATGAAACATTCAAAACACCCCTAATGCAACACTTTAAAGTGGAATAGATGAATAAACATTTCGTTGGCATTGAGATAGTGTAGTGAAATTTAGAAAATGTGCATTTAGGCCACTAGGCGCGCGACTTTTTAATTTCACTTAAATGAAACCAATATTTGAAAACACCCAAAAAACCTCAATTCATGAAATCAAACCCGACAAACAAATAGAAACACAACATTGCAAACACACCCACAATCCCTCCTTCTTATGCAAAACCCGTTCTCTTTCGATCAAGTAGAAACTTAAAATGCTTCATCCAATTGCTGGTTCTGTGTCGATTGATAAAAAAATATAGAAATTGCTGTTTTGTTCGATTGGTTCGCGTCTGCTTGGCTTCTTATTACTCCTGCCTCTTCTTTCGCTTCATTACTTTGTATCGTTTGTCGCTCTCATCAGTTATATGCATGTGGTGCTCAATTCTGTTTTGTGGTGTGTTTCCCCCCCACAAAAAAAAAAATTAGGGTTTGTTCAATTTTTGTTCTCAATTCTGCATTAATTCGATTATTTCTTTTAGGTGGAGATCAATAGGAATTTGCCTTTGGATTTTGCTACCCTGTGTTGTGATTGCTTAGCTGTTGTAATGGTAAGTAATTTTTTGGGTTGTTTGCATTTAGTCGTGTTTTTTTTTTTTGCAATCCAGTAATACTGAATTGTAAATACTAAGTTCTGCAACACTAGCCATCAGTCTTGTCAGTTGAGAAAGTAGTACGATCTGTGCTTTTATTTTTTGGTCTTGTTTGATAATTCATGTTTTGAAGGTTTTATTCAATTTTGCAGTTGCCGATTTCAGGGATGAGATGATTCAATTTGTTACGATGGACGCGATTTGAATATCAAGAAATGTTTTGTCTTCTTATGTTATTCCAGGTCTGCTAATCTAAGATTTGTGAGTAAACCAAATGTATATATGTTGGTAGCAACTAGCCAGGAAGCCAAATATTACACCCTTGTGTTAAGAAGTGTTAAGACAGAAAGTGCACATCGATTCAAACGTACCTAGAAATTCCCTCATAGTGCACATAATCTGTAGTGTAGTTAACCACTAGACTCTATCTGGTAGGTAAGGTTTTTGCTCATTAGTTATTCAAAATACTGCATCTTTATTTTCTATTCATTTCCTGATTTTTAAATCCCATAGAAAAAATTTATTTAATCGCTCTCTTGTTCTCTTTTTAGCGGTGGTTGTTGTAATTAGAATGTCCCTTTTTATTGGAAAAGAAAAATAAAGCTTTCTGAATTTCCCTTAGAAGATTAGTTAGAACAATCTTCAGCCCCACTATGTTTTTATGGACCAAACAGTTAAAGTAGTTCTGCATCGTCTGTTCATAATGATTGCCTCTTTTTTTTGTTCTGATCATCATTATCATCTTCAGAAGTAATGAACTAATTATGTCGGGTAATTCGTGAAAGTTAAAGTCCTCCTATAGAATATCATCGTATATGTATGAAGTATAAGCTAAAATTATCGAAAAATACGAATTGAAGTAGAAAAAATATTGGTACCTTGCTGTAGATTTATTTGCATAAGGAAAAAATGACAGCTAACTAACTGTGAGAGGTACGGGAAGCGCCTAAGTTTATCGAGAACAATTATTTTCTTTGTGATCTCAGCTAGACATCTTACTAGCGATCACATCTAAGAGAGTCTTTTAGAACTCAAATTCTCAAATTCAAAACTATTAGTCTCATCATACTGTGTTACAAAGGCTTTAGCCATACAGACATTCTTCTGTTTGAAGTAAAGATCAGAAAAACAGTACTGAATTTATGTGAATGACAGTCGATCAGCAACATTTGTGAACACAACTACACAAGGCCAAGGGGATCAAACAAAGGAGATTCATATCAGAAAATTTTATTTGGGTATTTCTTTCTTGTTGCTTAATTCTCTATTTAAATTTTTCAATTTTTGTTTAAATTAAGTATCATTTTTCATTGCTAAGTGAAATTGCATCTACTAGGAAGACAAAACTTGTTATACAATGTAGTTTTTGCTTTTTTTATTAATTTTTTTTTTATGTGCATTTGGAAATATCTGCAACTTGTATTAAGTTCTAATTTGAGAAATTGCCCTACTATTGCAACAAGAGTAAGAAGAGCTGGTTTCTTACGCCAATTGACTTGAGACCCCCACCTTATCCTTTGTAATTTCAAATGATAGCAGCATTTATCTGTTATATAGTGCATTTAATTTCTTACTTCTTAGCAACAATATGTTTTACTGTGGAATGATCATTGTCTGGCTCTTTGAAATTCCTGCTCATCTATTTGCAACTAATTATGTAGAAAGCTGTGTGTCATTAGTAGTTCCATAGATTAGTCGTATCTTATGATTAATATGGAGCTAGTGATCACTTGTAAGGTTGACCTTCATGTGGGGTGCGTGGTTCACTAATCATGATCATAAAATTCTGTAAGGGGCTATTTTGGTTCAGAAGAAAAGAAATGAAAACACCCCCCAATACCCTTTTGTTTGGTAATACAGGAGGAAATTGCAAAAGCCCATTTGTTGTTTGCAAAACAATACAAAAGTCAGATAGCCTTCCATTCTTAATCCCTTATGCAGCAAGGGAAACTCTAAAAGCTTCATTTGTTCAATATGTGGAAGCACCAAAATCAAGGTCCGCTAGTATCCTAATATATACTCGACCCCCCCCCCCCCCCCCCACCCCCCGCAGTTAAATTGTCTTCATAATTGGTAAGCTGCATGATGAAAATAACGATATTGCAAATTACAAATCATTTATTTTGATGGTCCAAATAAAAGAGTTCTACCTGTGTTCATATGGTTCCTCTGAGATCTAAAGATGAAAGGACAACATATTCATTTTTTAGGCCATGGAACTGTCTGCAACTGTGAAAATCGCTTCTTTTTTCATTATTTATTTAAGGACTCACTGTTCAAGTTAAGCTAATTATTAAATTTGAGATTTGACATAATGTTGTTTTTTTCCCCATCATTGATGCCAAAAGAAGAAAAGAACAGGAGGGCCCACAAAGATGAACATGCATTAGGTCATTTTGTGTGCACTAGACCTAATGCAACGATTTTGACTTATTTCTTAGAACTTGCATTAGGATTATAAAAGTGTTGCATTAGACCTAATGCAACGCCTTAAAATTCAACGAATGAAAAACCGTTGCATAAGGTCTTTTGCAAACACTTTTTGAACCTATTGCAACGATTTTTTGGTGTTGCATAGAGTTTAATTAGTAGTGCCCCTCTTGAGTAGCTTCGGAACCTTCAACTACCCAACGCACTCACGTGCGGAATCCGTGGCTCAAGCACGAGACGAAATAAACGTAGACAAGCCCATAAGGGCACATGCTACACTAGCTTACATCTATTCGTGAATGCACCATATATTGCTAACATGTTTGGAAAGTTGCACCTTAGGATTTAGCAGCAAGATTGCACCTACTAATAACTCTAAAAGAGTGGTTCATCAAACTTGTTCAACTATCTCTTCAGAGCTGAGGGGAAAGACATGTTTTATTTATAGCCACTGTTGGCCATATGAATTCATAGAAAATGAGGTGATTTTTAGGGAGGTCAGTTGTCTAATCCAATACTATTATGATGATAATGAACCATGCATAAAACCTGGTATTTGTGCTTCTCAAAAGATCAGAAGTTGGAAGCAAGCCCTAAAATACATGAGAGTTACCATAGAGCAAGGCTCCCACAACTGGAGTAGAGGAGTGGCTAATCCTGGCACAAGATGGAAGCTGATTGTTGATGGTGCTTGGAAGCTCAACACAATAATCTATTTAAGCGCAGTTGGATGGATTGTCTTTTTTACTCGAACAATAGGCTGATTACGCAGGAAGGGCACCTAGTCATGCCATTAACTCAACACGAGCTGAAATACTGCCAGCCTCTATGGCTTGGAGAAAGCTAAGGATGTGTGATGAAATTGAAGTCCACATCGATTCACCTCTCGATCATAACTTTCTACATAGTCCGGCCTTTGTTGTTAAGAATGTAAGAGCGTAGTTAGTGATCTTTTATGTTTATGTAGTAGCTGTTACTTTATTAGGTTCTCTAAGGTGTCCAAACACAGGTGCACTTGGGCCCATGATTGAGGTTAATGCTAGGAAAAGGAAGCCTAACCTCTTTGTGTTTCTTTGTCTACATTGCCAAAAAAAATAAAATTATCAAGCCTTTTATGGCTTTAACTATCCTTGCTTTTTGTGGTTTTCTTTTCTATTCAGTAATATTATAATGCTAAATCTATGCTAGTCAACTTTAATCAAACAGCATATATAATGTACATTTTGCATCTGCAGTATATGCGAGACCTGCTAGAGAAGCGTGATGTTCCCGTCAGAAGTGAAAATCCATATAACCCAAAAGATCCTGGAACACTAATCAACAAGCGCATGATACGAGTGAGGTATGTAAAATCTAGCCATCTAGAAGTATGATGGATTGTTGGCTGCAATTTCGTTTCATGGCTTTGACATCTATCTACTTCTACATATTTCCTAATAGCAGAGTGCTGAAACGGAATGTTACCATGTTGGATATAGTTAACACTGTATTGTGCTTCGTCAGTTTGGATTCCTTGCAAAGGTTAGTCTATTGCATCTCCTTTCGCGTGCTTACATCCTTTTCACTTTTGAATATTTTACCTGTTGATAAGTTTGAATGTTACTAAAGCGAATTCCATGATACAAATCCCAAGTGCAAAAACAAAGAGGAAGATGATTAATAATACTTCTACAATGTGAAAGCAAAGAAAAACTTAAAATTAGGAGAGAGAAAATGAAACTAAGAAGTATGTACAATAATGAAAAAAGTCAGTGGCTCATAAACTCCTCAAAGTAGGAATAAATAATCAGCCAAAAAAAAAACAAGAAAGAAAATAAAAAAAAAGGGTAAAAATCAAAGCCCAAAGGTAAAAACGAGAAACAATCTGGAGCAGAGTAGCGCCTCAGGTAGGCGGGCGCAACTGCCAAACTGCACTGCGATAGGAAAAGATCGAGAAATAGTCATAAATTCTTCGATTTAACATCGGAATTAGGCATATGACTAGTTGTTTCGAAGCTATCAGATGAAATTTTACCTCCGATTAGAATCACACTAAAAGATATTTAATGCCGAAAGTTATGCTCGATTGAAGTTCCTCACACATTCGAAAGTGTCCAAAATGGCTCCAATACTCACCAAAGGTGCACAAACCATAAAACCTGAGCCTCGAAGAATCAAAGATGTCAAGACAACTCGTCATCAAAGCAGTACTGCAAAACTTATTCAAAACAAAAAGAGAAAAGGTGACGAAAGAAACGCTAAAAGCGTCGTATAGAGGGTTAGAGAAGAAAACGAGGAAAATGACTCAAACAAAGACAAACCAACTCAAAATAATAGAAAAATAATTAATAAAAATATTCTAAAAAACCGGATATAACATCCAGTACATCACATCACTATGTCTTCCTAAATTTCGCGTGGTTGGAATTGAATATCATTCTTGTTTCTCTTTTGGAGTGTCTCAGAACTGCTATAGGACATTGCAAACAAATATGATAAGCTTTGGTCGTTTGGGTGCATACGTACAACAATAGACATGATCTATGGCGTTTTTCCATTCCTCCTAAATCTCATGGCTGTGTTTGGAAGATTTATTTTAAAGGCTAGCTAGGGAACTTAAATTATTGACTTTTTATGGTGATTGGAAGTAGTTTTTTGCATGGATGGTAAGCTTCTAACAAAATGAAAGTTGTATATGCTCACTCACCCTCAAGTGGCCTAATTAAAGTTCCACGGGAGGAGCTATGTGAACAATGCCCTAAAATGTTTGTTATCCTTGACTTGCTCTTACTGAGAAGATGAGATATTATATAATCTAGAAAATGGAATTTGCATGCTCTACTACTTGTGTTTGTTCCATTTTTTTTGGAGTCAGTGATTGGGCCATCTATTCTTTTCGTATTTTTTCCTGCTCAATTTTCAAACATGTTTTGGAAAGTAAGCTGGCTACACTCTGAGTATCAACTTGAGCATGATGAGTTAGATTGTTTTTGTAATGTTTGCTTAAGAAAGATTGATGTTATGAATTGAACTTATGTTCGTAGTTTTAGTGAGTGTGTGTATGCCCTTTGGTGTTATAGGAACATTGTTATATTTCAACAGAGGCATAGGTCTGTTGAGGTATTGTTGATGCTATTCACTTGTCGAGTCGCTGTGTTGTGATGAGGGGATGTTATCTTAGCCTTGGTTGTGCTGTTTGATGTTTTGCTATGCTTTGAGCTTGGGGGGTTTTCCAAGCCTTGGCTTACTTGTTGTGTGTAGGTTGGCCTTTGGAAGCTCGATTTCCTCAATCCTTCCTAGAATAGAAGTGAGGGGATTTAGGGTGAGGCTCTGTTTTGTAATGCTATACTTGTGGTAAAAAAAAATTTTTTACAAAAAAAAAACAAAGGGAAACAAGAAAATGTGAAGAAATGATTGTTGTGATGTTGTTGTTTTCTTGTTCAGGTCAACCTTCGACTCCTCTATTTATAGCACAAATTAATGAATGAAATCATGAGATGGTAGTTGGCGGTTCCTTGACGCTTGACAGTGATTTGGCGCTCTGCTCTTTAACTTTGTATCCTCTAACTTCCTCCAAAACTCAACTCCTTAATGGCCCCTTTGTCGGCTGATTTCCTTGGGTCACCTTCCTCTATATTTCCTGCGCTATGTCTGAATCGCCAACAAACTATAATGGAAATGTCTCCTTCCTCCTTAAAGTCAACGTCAGTTAACAAAAATCACTAAAAATTTTTACATATATAGTAATATGCACTCATTCGATTTAAATGTTTTTTTTAAAAACAACAATTATATTTTAACTCGCTACATTTTTTATTAAATCCTGCTAAATTAAATTAAATAGAATTAATTGACTCCAAAGAAAATGTTTTCACGAGTAAAAAAAGTAGAAAATTTCATTATATAAAAAAATGTTTATTTATTATTTTTTTGCTTTCTCTGTTAACAGAATAGAGATATGAATGCTTAATAAAACTAAAAAAATAACAACTTTGTATTTTAAAGTATTTTTTCATACATTTAAAACTTAGTAATCAAGAAAGAAAAAAAACTAGATCTTACAAATAATGTTAAAAACAATTTTTTAATTGAGTATTGAATTAGAAAATAATCTACTAGATCAGAGAGTACAATAATTTTCTTACAATAATTTATGTGTACGTACACGATAAATGGAGACCAATTTCAATTCACACCAATTTTCGTAAATGGACATCAATTTCACAAGTTGACTTAATTTTTGTATTGTAAGTTGATATTTTGTATTGATCAAAATCAACATACTTTCCCTAATTCTTTTTTTTGTTGTACAAGTTGTATGACTCGCCATTTTTTAAAGGAAGTTGTATGACTTATTATTCGTAAATTAATTTTACTTTTGAAAAAATATATTAAAAACGCGTATACCCTAGTAAGAATAGGTATAGTCTGTAGGAGATACACAAGAATACAAGATTAAGCCAAAAAGAAACTAATTAGCCAAATAATAAGATGAGCTTAATTAATAGACGAAACCAAAAAAAAGGAGTAAAGAGTGAAAGACACCAATCACGCGGACAATAGTGTTAAGTAGCTACACTACAAACCCCACCTCATCTCTTATAATTTATTCATACCCAGTTACGCTTTTATCTTCCCCCACCTGTTCTCTATCTGAATTTAGATCCGTTCAACTGGTCCCCTAAAGTGTACTATAGAACTTACTACTCTCTATCCTACTGTGCTCCCCATGTTTACACTATATCAATACTCCCTCCGTTTTTTAGTTGTCCAGTTGCTATTTTGGGATGTTTTTAATATTGTCCAACACAATCTAAAAATAACTTTTTCACATTTACCTACTTTATTTTACTCTAACATAATGACTTACCCCTTTCTAAAGTCAACTTTCATTAACTTAGCCAATTTTTCACCCAGAAAATTACTATTTCCCATATAAATTTCATTCACACCATGTACTACTTTTACCTACTTATTCAACTTTTATCCAACTTACTCAAACTATTTTATTCAACGTCAATCAACTCTTAAAAAACCGTTCCAAATGTACGGAACATCTAATAAAAAACGGACGGTACGTAACGAACTCTCATACACGATTATTTATTAATTAGGAATCCCCCACTATCTCAGCAACAAGCCTCAATTATTATCACACCTAAGATGTCCAATTATAACGAACCCGTTTCCTTTGTTTTAAAACGTCTTTATTCCTCTTTTGTCGACAGCTATCATCAACATTACTCCATTCCTACTATCTGCAATCGAGCGCCTATACACTCTTTTGCTTTTTTATTCTCATTTTTCAAACCATCATCAATCTACTGCTCTTTCTTTCCGCTTAATCATGTATTCTCAATTACACTTGACAGTTGCGTTTGGGGAAATAGATTTCATTTCAATTTAATATTTTTGGAATTATGAATTTGAGAATTGTAACAAATACATTTTACGTTGTCATTTGAAATCCTTACCTTCATGTTATTCCTTTGATAGTTGTGAATTTGGACAAATTCCTCATTTGAAATTCTTGACATCCAAACACTATAATTGTTCCCAATTCTAGAATTTCAAATGAAATTTTAAAATCAAACACACCATTAGTCATTGTATATATAATATAATCAATTTGATTACAATTCAGTTCCAATTCGATCAGAAAAGTTAAATTATTAAATAATCTAATCTCCATGCAAATTATTGATTATTATATATATTATTATATATTTATCTAAAGAGAAGAATTACGTAATAAAATAACGTAACATTTGTAATTTGTATATTTATATATATTCCCGATGACAATTTGCTTAAATAACATACACGCGTTCTGAAACACAAAGTTAGAATGAAAAAAAAAATTCTCCTACGTATTTTTCATCTTAATACCAATTGAATACGATATGAGAGTATATATACCTTTTTAATGATAGGGTTACTTGTTAAAATAAGAGTATATATAAGTATATTCACTATAAATAGACCAACCATTATATAATTATAAAGGCATTATATTGTTCTAACCACATGACCTTGCAACAATAATTATGTCGAGATTCTTGATCCCAAATTATGACAGTATTTTAGTACAAACACTACACCTCCAACAAACATATAGCCACAGAATACGCACTGTTCCTTTGCTATGTTTCCTAACTAATCTAAAGCATATCCCCATACAACTTGTTTAACACCCCCCAAAACAATGGCAACCATCTACCTCTCTTTACCTTCTATTCTACACCCCCATCTCATCATTTCCTCCCTTCCACCACCACAACAGCAACACGGGGGGCGACAACACAACGACAACGACGACCAGTGCCACGGTCCCTGAGGCCCCGGCACCCGATCACACCACGGATACCGATCTCCCCCCATCCCCCTCAAGGCCGCTCCCCAAGGCMATGGAAACAGCCGAGGTACGACGCGTTTTCGACATGTTCGACCAGAACGGGGACGGGAGGATCACGATGGCGGAGCTACGTGAGTCGCTTACCAACATGGGGATAATCATCCCCGACACGGACCTCGCCCAAATGATCGGTCGAATCGACGTCAATGGCGACGGGTGCGTGGACGGGGACGAGTTCCAGGCGCTATACGACGTCATAATGGAGAGTAAAGACGGTGATCAGTCCGACGAGGAGGACATGAAGGAGGCCTTCAACGTGTTCGACAAGAACGGCGACGGATTTATATCCGTCGACGAGCTGAGGACCGTGTTAGGGTCCCTAGGGCTTAACCAAGGGAAGAACTTGGAGGATTGCAAGCTTATGATCATGAAGGTTGATGTTGATGGTGATGGTAGGGTTAGTTTTAAGGAGTTTAAGAAGATGATGAAGCAAGGTGGTTTTGCTACTTTGACTTAATTTAGGTATGTAACACAAAAAAAATTGCTTAATTGTGTTGTTCATTCTTCTTTTTTTTTTAATTAATTACTTCATTTGTGATGATTATGATGAGAGAAATTAAGTAGAGGTGTAAATATGATCATATTATTATCTTTGTTGTTCTTCATCGTGTTGGTTATATTGGTGTTGTTGAATTGGTTGAATTGATTTAGGCCAGGGCGAGTTTTCGCCCTTTCTTGGATGTCAAGGTACCCGGTCGGGACGAGTTCGTTGATCGATATTGGTYGGAGATGGGCTATATAATGTTAGCCGTGTAATAATATTATTGTTGTTTCATAGTTGGGTGAAATTAGATGTTTGAAGATTATATTAGAGATGAATTAATTAGATCTTGTTTAGGTGGTTATATTGTGACGCGTATGAATACAATTGTACTCCATAATGTAAGGTTTTTACTCAATGGATCTTGCAATATTTGCTTGAACATGGAGTTGCGTGAATCAATTGATACAAATTAATGTCAAAGTGGCCACCTCAAAGAGATGATGCATGTGGATAGGAATATCAAAAGTTGTTTTTTAACTTCTTAGTTTGTTCTTTAATTTGATTCCTTTAATGTACTTTTAGATTCCTTTGACAAGTTTTGCATAAGGAATCTAAAATTCTATTTCTTCTTTTTTACTTTGGTTCATTGGTTGTATACTCTACCACTTCTTATCCATCTCCTCAATCACGCCTTAAGTTTAAATAAGTATTGCACGCAGGGTATGCAGTATTCGCATAACCAAACATTTTACACACGCAAACAAATATCAATGAGGTATTAAGAATGAAAGTTTGCTTATAATATACTCTCCAATTTTAGCAACATATTGACATGAAGTAAAAAGAAAAAATGTCAAATCGCTGCTAGAATTATGATAAGGAGGGAGTATAAAATATACGGCTTTCTCTCCTCGGCCTGACCCATTTGTATCTTTTATCGTTCTTGTGACTCTAGTCTAAAGTAGATATTTGAATTTATTTTAGGTCATGAAATCATGGTGAGGAGAACGGTAACGAACACGTAGCCTATTCATTTAGCTCTATTTACCCTCGGTCAATGGCATGCCACGGTTGTAGTAGCCACGTCCTCCGGCAATCCCCCGTGCAATAATTGTGGGTGTCGTGTTGTGATTCATGTGATATAGGCCGTGCGCCGCTCACCACCATCTGAGTATAATTTATGTATGTTGAAGTAACATGTATCAATTAAGGCCGTCTACCTAAGCTTTCAATGTGTATAATGATTAATGAATGACATGATTACCCCAATACACATTGATCTAATAAAATTTAATATTAAGTAAAACTGTATCAGTTTATACTATAACAAATACTAAACTTTATTGTAGTTTTTCATCAATATCATATTACACATAAACAAATTCTAGCTATTACATATGCAATTGATTGTGATAAAAATTTTTGTGTGTTTAATAAAAAAGTTTAGTTTAATTAGATATGATATAACATTCGAAAAAAATAGAATATAATAATAAAGGAGTAATCAAATTATTTATTAACGATACTTACTTTTATTTATGGATGCAAACATTATTACTCAAAGAATCCACTCATATAGTTGATAATCGAACAATTGTGAACTATTCAACAAATCATCGTAAAATAATAGGAAAAATTATAAAATCATTATGATTGAA
>SNQN01002584.1:37830-60312 GCA_008642245.1 Bassia scoparia | reverse complement strand
TGTTATTAGTGTGTGGATGAAGAAAAAAATGAAAATCTCTTATCAGTTTTGGCGCCCTATCTTCTCTTTCTTATGCGCACTAATAAATTCAATTGATTGGCTTTGCTACGGATTCTTTAAACTGGACGATCGGAAAATTTCTGTACGTGGACTGACAAAACGATTAGTGTAATCAACATTATCGTCTCCGATTAGGTACTGTTCATGGAAAAACAATTAGAATTAAGTTAGCATATAATTTAAAAAATCGACGAAAGAAACAATCGACGTAATTAAAGGATGACAATACATAATATATAATTTCATATAAAAATGAATTTTTAGGTTTTTTTTACAATAATTTAAATTAGTTTACTAAATATATAATAAATAAGAATTTTTTTTCAACACAACACAATTTTTTAAAATAATGTAATATAACAACATTTTAATTAACAAAACTATAGTTATTTAATTGAATTAACATTTGTTAACAGAATATAATATTAAAACAAATATATTACAATATTGGTAAAAAATGTTAAAAAAATAAATCCACGTCCACTACCATTAGACCGTACATCCGGATTCCCTCATGTCCCATGGGAATGAATGAGGAATTCGAGACGTACGTCAACATGGGGACGTGCGTAATATTCAAACGCAATTAAAAAATAAATGTCTAATACACTATGTAGTAGTAGATTCCAATCGGCGGCGACGATGTTCGCGCCCCATGGAACTCTGTTTCCGACATTCGTCCTAAATATTTTCCGCAGACGCTCACCTGCGTGGTGCTGCTAAGCTAAGAGACGAGAGGAGGAGGAGCAATGAAGGGTTGAGAGGAGCAAAAGGATAAAATGAGAATCCAATCATGAAGAAGAGGAGCGAAAAGTCAGTATTCTCGGTGGAGTTTAGTAATCGATGCCTTACGATTAGTTAACTCTCACTCTTTGATTTTTTTTATTTGAGGGTTATTTTAATTGTTCTAAAAGATCGCTCCACATTTAATCACCCTAGCGAATGAAATATGTGGGAGGCAATCAAGGACGATGATATTCGACAAAGCGTTGGGACAGATTAAGCTGATAATCGCCTCAACTCCTTTTCACCGAGTCCTCGTTTTATTTTTCGGTTTGTATTCGATGATAATTGTACTTTTATTTCGGAGATAATAAGGTGGTGTCGGTTGTAAGTCTTGAGTATTGGACTCAGAGAGATTGTCCTGTATCGTAATAAATCTGCATCATACAGAACTGGTTTGTTATTTCAAATCATCACACTGCCTTAAGTTTCCCCGTCAGGCACAGTTTTTCTTTCCTGCCCTTCAATTTTCATAGTCAAATATCAATTGTTCACTGATTCCAACTCCCACCCTTTTCAATCTCTCCATCCTTCTTTCTCCCATTACTCTATTTGAGAACCATATCAAAATACTAAGTGGAACGATTATGAAGCTTTTGAACAAAATAAAAGGTTCGGATCCTTCGAATTACGACTTAGACTAACGGAATATTGATGCATGATTAATTGAACACCACATCAAACATACCCGAATATAGTTATGAAGTGTGGCTTTGTTAAACTTTGCTCTTCTCTCTTTGTTGAATTCCCCAAATTAAAAGTGTTAAAGGTTATTCAAACTTTTGTTTATAAACAAGAGTGTTCCATTAAAGTTTGGTCCGATCTGCCTCTCTCCTTTCTCCTCTTTCGGACCAACATCGACGGTAATTGATTCCTTGTTGCACTAGAGTCTCGCAAGTGGTGCATTTTCTCACTCAATTAGAATTTTTGTAAGTCGTTGAGTGGTTGAGTATATGAAAAGAACTTTATAAATATAAATAAAGATGACCGCTAGAATTTTCTTCCAATTTTTCCTGCAACCTTTGCATTTTCACGATTTTTAATAATTATCATAAATGAACTGACTAATCCAAACATGGGTGTTGATATTCCTCCTTCCACCTGCCACTTTGGACATTATCACATTCCCCTTTGTTATATTTGTGTGATCCTCCTTACTCCATGCTTTCCCATATGCAAGTCTTGGTTCTTACTTATATTGATGCTGCCGCGTGATAAAAATTCTAGTTTTGTATTGTTTATGGTTGTTTTAGTATGATCGAACCTCCGCCTCGTCCTCCTTTTTATTGCTTGGGACTTGTGCCTTGCCATTCAGATGCCCTTTGCTGTGGGAAAAATTGCTCTCCTGTAATTTGATTGCCTTTTTATGATGTTATGATTTGAATATGTTTGGTGTTTGTCAATTTTGGCAATTTGTCCTTTGTGTAACTAACTTGTTAGTATAGTTTTGGGTGTTCGTGATAATTCGTCCCACGGCTAGTTGTATTTATGTACACTACACTGTGTTAGTTTTCATTTGATTTGTTTTATCGCAATGTGGTTTTCGCTGGTTGCTTTCTGTTTGTTACATCTTATATACAAACCCCACCACACACACCACCACACACATATTTTCCTATGCTTATAAAACAGTGGATTGGGACAGAGTTTTATTGTGCCGCTTTTTTTTCTTTTGACCATTGATATTTTATCTATATTTATCATCATACATTTCTGCGATTCGTGGCAACAATTTGGGCTCTTCATCGTGAATAGTTAATCTCGGTCCAGAGAGATAAATCATTTGGGGAACTCCTTTTTGATAATTTGTTTAAGTGTGCATTAAAATTGATTCGAACTCAGAGAATTGCCGTGCCTTGCTTGTAAAAACAACCAATCAAGACATATAAAGTATGTTTTTGTGTTTTACCAATTCTAGGAAACTTAGGAAGTACTTTCACCATTCCTCTCTTAATAAGTTTTGGTGGTGGTTTTATTAAATGCCATTTGTTTGTTCTGATTGAGAAAGATCGCTGTAATAGGGGTCATATGAGAATTCAACATAATAAATAATAAATACTTTCTCGATAGGAAACCTTTCGATGTGATGTACGCAGAAAGGGATTCCCTTGTTTGTCCCTTGATGTGCCCCTTTCTTAACAGATGATGTTACTCTTTTGTAATGAAGCTTTGATTGTTGTGTTTTATAATGGTTGTTGCATTAAATTGCAATTAGTAAGTTTCCTGTGCGGACAGCGAGTTGACCAGCCTTTCAGGGATAAGAAGTTCTACAAAGTAATACTCTGAATTTAGTTTCCCTAATTACTTGCTTCAGCTATTCACAAAACAAGAATTTGAGGTTTGGTGTTCATTTTTGTTTTTACGATGAAATTGCTTAATAATCTTTTGTTTCTTTTTTTATTTGACTTAGGCATGGATTCTCGTTGGTTGATTCGTGTTATTGTAAGTAAATAGCGCGAAGTTAGGATCATTGTTGTTCTGTACATATTATCCCACCATTCCTTTGAGGTAGTTTTGTGTCGAACACTACACTGGATTTCATCTCTTTCACAAATTTAAATTAAGTATAATTCTTGTGTTAGTCTGAGATTATTCACTTTGGAATATATGGATAAATCAATTTGTAGGGTTTTTCTCTGTAAAGGTCCCCCCACCTATCTCATTTATTTAAGCGCCACCGTCTTCTTATTTAATAAAGTTTTTCTCGCCGCTTGTATCTGTCCAAAGACTATATCACTATTGTGTATTTAATATTATGTTGGTAAAAAAACAAAGTAAGAATGACAAGGTTACAAAAATTACTTAATATTTTTGATTAGAAGTTAGATTATTTGTTTTTGACATCTTTGCTTGCCTTTTAAGGTCAATATTTGAAGTTGGATGTATTCTTTTTATTTCGCGTCTAGCACCTGCCTGTTCCTTTCGCGAAGATGGATCAATAGTTTGACTATTACAATAATTTTTTAAAAAATTCAACATTTTTCCATTTTAATGAATGTCATTAACTTCATATATGTTTTTGTTATCAAATAATATTAATTTGATTCGTGAAGAAGAGGGGGAAGAATGGAAGTGGGAGAGGTAAGAGGATTGCGATGGGGAAATGGGAAAGTGTGAGGGTGGGTGATGGTTGGTTTTTTAATTTTTAATCTTAGTTTTTTCTCAATTATTTTTAGTTAAGTTGTATCATTAGTGGTTCTTTTTTTAGTTAATTTAGGCTAGTCAAATGTAGTTAGGGCCTGTTAATTATTTACTCCGTTCCGTTTTTAGTTGTTCTAAGTTTCATTTTCGGATGTTTTTAAATAGTTATTCCAAAACCAACTAAAAATAACTTTATTTTTCACATTTTTACCTTACTTTATTTACCTTTAAAACATTTAGTGAAATTCAACCCTTATTTTCTAAAGTCAACTTTTCATTACTTTACCGCAATTTTTTTTCACCCAAAATTAAAATTTGTGCTCGCCACCCTATCTGACAAATTCTGCTCAATTCATTCTACACAGCACATTACTCTTTTACCTAACTTACTCAACTTTTTACCCAACTTTTACTCAACTAATTTTAATTCAAAAACACTCAATCAACTCCTTAAATACCGTGCCAAAACCGATATGGCACATTTAAAAAAAAAACGGAGGGAGTATTATACTTAATAGGTTTAATCGTTAATTTACCTATTTTACAAGTTAATTTTAAACATGGGAAAATCATTGGGGTTGAAGTTGAGTTTAAATTAATGTGGGATTAATATGAGCGGACGAGCAAAAGTTGGGATAACCTAAACTCTTCCCCCCTTACAATTACACATTTTTGGAAAACCACACCAAATTCCAARCCTTACCCACTTGAAATCCCTCTCTTACTCTACCTCCCTTCCTCATCCACAAAACCATTAAACACCCCAAACCAACCAAAACCAAAACCAAGCCTTACCAACCTCAACATCTTTAGTGTAAGGAGACTTTTGATATGTTGCCCATGATATGGTTGAAGACTTCTAGGACCTTTGGTAGGTTGAATTTTGGAAACTTCGTTTTTGGGAGGGGAGAGGGTGGGAATTTGAGTTGAAATGTGAGTGTGAAGGAGTGAGGCTATGAAGGAAAAGTGAAGATGAGTAATATCTCACTCACTCCTCCGCCCAAAATCACCATAACACCACGAACTTGTAACACCCRAATAATTCTCCACTTTACCTGTCAAATATTCAGTRGAAAATACGGAGAACTATTGGCATGCRACTGTCACATGTTAAAACGTTTAGGCTAAAATAATATTTTGCAGCGGAAACCAAAGAGTTTTAAATCTGAAATATAAAAATTCATTTGACAAGTTGGAACTATCAAGACCCTTATTCGCAAATGACGGTATAATTCCTTTTCAAACATAATAAACTCGAAACATAAAATCGTTCTATAAGGTTCACGATGCCTGAACAAATTATTTAAGTACGATCGGCTCTCACTCATCCCAACCATCRAAGGCTAGTCACCTGATTACAGGTCCACCAAGGGAAGAAAATGTGGACAACACACAAAACACAAAAACACGCAATCAACAAATCTGAGTACATACAACATACGAAGACGAGAAAACAAACGGGCAACATAAAACCACATTCTTCCGAGTGAAACTCAACAGCATCTCCCCTAAAAACTGGACATACCGAGTTACGACACCTGTTTAAAAACAAAAGAAACCCAATTGTGGTGTTCATAACCACTTAACAACATTATACATATACAATTGATCCCAAACTCAGACCAAAACCATCAATTACATATTACATATAGCTGCTCCAATACAACACAATCCCAAAATCCTCAACTGCTTCTGTTAACTAGATTGTACCTGCAAAATGATTTACTCGACTCCAATATATGACTCGATACATTTTATTACATTTGTTATGATTTGAGCAACAGACAAGGTTGTCCTCAACCCATGTTCACAGTTTAGGAATATGAACCAGACACCAAGTGTCATCAGACACAAGATGCCACAACACCATGCCTCTCCGTCGAAAGGCATCAAAATGGTGAACGGGCGCGACTCTGTCACCGAAGCTAGTGAGATCTCGACTAACCCGTATCAGATATTAAAATATCCAGAATGAAAGTAATAGTAAGAGGGACGCGTTGATCAAACGATCCTCGGAAGGAAGCGAATAAAATCGCAACCCCAATTAATAAACCTGTTGGACAAGCCAACTAACCTCGTCATTAAGACTTGAATACTTCTCTTTACTCAATTCACACATTAAGTCATGAACGAGCAATAAATCCCTCATGGAGTAAGTTTCTTAACTCCACTATGAATTTCAACCATATATCAAAATTTACCTTATGAAGCAAGTGATATTGATCCACTTTAATCATTCTGTATTATAAACCACTTTCATGTGTCAAGTTTACTTGACCCAACTAAATTTCATCCTTGGTATTATATTCCCTCGATAGACCGAAACAATTAATTAAAGTCAATTGACTAGTTGTCGACCTCCATACCAAACTTTCATGAATAAATCATCCCACAATAGTTACCTAATCTCCAAATTAGACCAGACACAAATAAATAATTCACGTTTATTCACTTGTGACTACACCATTTTCATGGACCTTTCCTATCCTCAACTGCTTCTCCGTTTGCAAAATACATCTCAAACAACCGTTTAACGTCAATTCGCAAGTAGTCGTTCGTTGAAAAGAAACACATTCCAGCTCATGTAGTATTTTTCACTTTCAACCTACTTCCCGGGAGAAATTTCCTCCTAACAACCATAGACTCCATTTTATGTTCCTACCACAATTTACACATCCTATCCCTTACAAACACCATGACTCTAAAAGACTTTCAGCCACACTATTCGTCTTTTATCAACGATTACTCTTCACGTATCATAACACAATTTATTTATTTCTTTTAAACCCTTTTACGCCATACTTATAACATGGTTACTAATCATAATTTGAAATTGTTTATACTCTGAAATAATGATCTACATTAACCTCGTAATTTTCGTGCCAAATATTTTTAAATTAATTTTTATAGAACTTATTTTGTACATCGAATGTTCCAATTTGTAACTGTGATAATATTTATTACAAATACACTCAAAACACGTTACGGAACATTTATGAAAATTTTAACACACGGTGTATTACTGTATATTAGAACATCCAACAAATTTTTTTCGTAATTATAGATTAATATATAAATAAATAAAACATGATACCAAGCAACAACTGAAAACAAAGTCAGTTCGACAAACGAATTTATTAAACATAGCAAATCAGCTTTCCTGAAAATTCTGAACTTTTACACAAAGTCTTTTAATGGTGTTATGAATATTTAGTATACAAATTTTTCGTAAATTATTGATGAACCTAAAATTAGGACAATCTAAAAGCCCGACTTTGAAACCGAAAACTGTAATTCGAATACGAAAATTTTTTAAAATAGTATAACGGTGGCTCTGGGAAATTATATGAAAATTTTTACACAAATTGTGCTAACAAGTATAATTAAACTCTCTAAAATCTCACAGATAAAAGAATTGTATAAAAATAATAAAAATTATCAAATACTTAATACTGGACAGATTAATCAAAAACGTGAAAAAGCCTAATTTTTGCAATTCGATACTGAACAAATTCTTATATTAAAATTCAACATCACAATCAATAAACTTTTGTAAATTTATAGTAGATTACTTCGATATTAGTAAGACAATTGGATAAAAGAACTTCAAGAATTAATCAAAGTTAAACACATAAACAAAGAAGGAAAGAGGGAGAGAACAACCGGTGGTGGTTGTCTGGGGGGGCGGACAGGGCAGGTGCAAAAGGGGCGGTGGCGCGGGCAACGAGCACAACCACAGCGCAACACAAGAATGCACGTTTCCTCTCCTTTTTTTTTGATAACTGAAGTATGCGTGAATGTAAATAAAATAGTACGAGACAGAAACCTTTTTTTTTTGACTTAGGTTTTAAACTAGGTTATTTAATATCTTAAATTATTTATTATTTTTGTTTTGGAAAAAAAAGAAAAGGATAGATTTCCTATCGTTATAGATATATAATTTAAACGGAAATATTAAGAATTCAAATGAATATATCGTTTCTCAACGAGATAACTCTATGGTATTTATAATAAAATATATCACATAATATTTGCTTGTTTTTTATGAATACTTCGTAATATATTTCTCGAGGTTAAATATATATTTATAAATATTTGAAAATTGGGGGATTACAGAATAGGTACCTGCATCCACACGCACTCCGCCACTCATGAGTTACAACTCTCCATAGAACGAAAAATATGTAGGAATAGCAACAAAAACGAGAGAGTGGTGTAGAAGGGGTGGAGGAGGAAATAGGTGGTAGTGCTCTATGAAGAGTGGTGTGGTTGAGGAATGGTGGTGGTTTGGAGAATTTGGAGAGTGAGGTGGTTGTAGCAAGGGTTTTGGGTGGTGAAAGGAGGGGGATTGAATGGGATGATGTGATTATAATGAAAATATTGATGAGTGATGGGTATCAGTAAACCTATAAAAATAACCTAGTATAACTAACAATGTGTTAGCAAGTAAATAAGGTCGAATCCACAAGTGAAGCAACAATCAATTATTAATCGATTCTAAGCATTTAAACTATTATAAGGGTTTTTATTGATTATATTAAGCTACTACTAATTGAACAATGAATTAAACCTTATTATAATTATAATAAACTAAGTCTAGGGTTTATTGGCTCACTATAGCACCAATTAATCAGTAATGTTGGGCAATCAACAATTATATTAATAAGGCACGAATCAATGGGGTTAAAGTTCTTCGAATCAAAGAACCATAGAACTACTTCATATCGTATCTCTCGACCTCGATAGTCTCGTTCTACTATTGCAGTAAGTTTAGTACTAAGTTTCATAGCTAGATCAGAGACTTGTGACTAAATCAAAATTAGGCAATTAAGTTGGGCCTTACGAAATTGATTAACTGAAGAACATCAAATAGAATTTTATAAATTTGCCAATAAGAATTGATTCAAACCCAATAAAGTTAATCACATTGCTATATGAATCCCAATACCCTAGAAGAGGAACTGTCACCGCATATTGGTATCATTAATTTACATAATAAAATTAGGGCAACACTAATTAAAGGCATACAATTAATATAAGAGATTAAGATTAAAACAATACCAAACCGCAAACGAGTTTGAAGATTAATGATGAACTTTTATTGATATTCAATGCTTCCAAGCGAAATATACTATCAACTAGGTGTTTTTTTGAGAGAATAACGTAATTCTAAATTAAACTTAAAATTGATAATATTGAAGTGTAATATTAACTTTTCCACGTATTAACGAAATAATGCACAATTGTCTTTTTTGGATGTTAAAAAAGCAAACAATTGTACATACTTTTCCATCTTTGGGTCCAATTAACTCTCAATATAAACTATTGAAAAAAGTGGTCTTAATTGTTACCAACTTTTTTGTCTTTTTTCTACTCCAATTTCTTCTCCTCTTGTTTTTTTTTGGGACACCCACGAAATATTTTTCTAATTTAACCATTGCTTATTTAAGCAAAATTGAATAAAAATTACAAAATTTTGCTTTTATTTCGTTACATGAGGCAATACAAAATCGGATTTCTCTCCCCTATTTACATACCTAAACTAAGATAGAGAGCCTAAGGTATATTACAATATATGCCTTTACATAAGCGAATGAAATAAATAAACGCAGTGAAACATTCTGATCGGTTATTAGGATCCAGATTCCACCAATTAAGGACATGTTCGGACAGTTTATTTGGTGCCATTTTCCGATCATCTTTTGAGTTCTGGAGTCCATGTAGGCATATGGCCCCATCGTTTTGAAGCTCTTTTAAATATTATTTTCAAATTCAATTTGGAAATCCATTCAATCCCATTATGTGAATACAGAGATAGAGTTAAAGAGTGGAGCAGTGTTGCATATTTACTTTGTGTGAAATCATCATGTATAACTCCATCCAAACCAGTTACGTTTTAAATAACATTCCTTATTTGTCCCAAATGATGTCGGGAATGGAAGATTATATCCTTATTAACCTATAAAACATACCATAAAGCACAAAACACTCAAAAAGCATTTGTTAGTAGCTATTGGGCCTAAAAGAGCTTAAATAATACCAAAAGACATAAAGAACAGTTGAAACAATACATATATACCACAATTCAATAAGGTAAGGTAGGGATGCAAGGGAAGGTGGGGGGTTTATCACGGAAGAAGTTTTGGTGTTAGTTGAATAGAACCTACTTCTATATAATCATAATTTACTAAAGCAGATTCTCCTACTCTTTCCATTTTCTTCCCTCCAATCACCCTCTTATTAATGATTGTATAAATTGTAATCAATAGTAATTGAATATAAAATTGATAAATGAGCTTTGGCAATTTATAATAAAGTATACATTTAGTTTAGATTGATACGTAACTATTAAAGAAATTAACCACATCTTGAACCTATAACTACTTAAATTACAGAAATTAAATATCTTTTTAGATATTTACATTTTAATATGATAAAAGTTTGATTTATATAAAAGTAATTCATAATTCAAATTAAACCGAGCAAATTTGCTCGGGGCTTATCTATCTATAATATAAAACTAGTCCTATGTTTCTATTATACACAAGTTTGATCTTAACTCTAGTCTCCAGGAAACTTTGCATATAAAGGTTAGCTCATTAAATATTAATCAGGGAAGTTTTGATTCGTTAAATTTTGTTATATTTATATTCGTTATATTAATCAATGTTATAATTTTTGAAATAGTAGTATTATATGTTCCAATCGGTTATGTGTTGTTGAATGTGCTGTTGTTCATTAGACAGTAAAAGTGTGCTGAATATAGTTGTTACTGAGGCTGGGAGAAAGGAAGATATCCAACCATTTTAGAGCTGCATAGGGAACTTTGACTCCTAGTAAGCTTCTATTTTACTCTGATATCTATAATTAATATGTTTGCGGATCTCAATATGAGAGGCAAGAACATGTCCTTTGCCTTTCTCTTAATACGTGGTCATACGACACATGAGTGGTGGTTGTTCTTTTTGAATTGGGAGATTGAACTGGGAGAAAAATAGATGCTTTTATTTCCTATGGTGAAGCCTTGGCATCTGCTCTGTTTTTTAAGGAGTTTGTGTTCATCTTGTCTTTCAGTATGTTTCTTTTGTCAGTGTATAGGCTTGGGTAATTTTTAATGGATTTTATCTTGCAGACTTGTGGTTTGGCAATTGTTGCTTGTTTTATAGTCGTGTCATCAATAGTCTTTAGGTAGTTTTCGTTTGTTCTTGTTTTAGTGTTTATTTAGCAGTTGGTCTAATGAAGCTATTTGACATCTAGCTCTCAAAATTTAACGTCCTATCTGCAATGTTTTTCAGTCTCAGAGTCAGACCATTGCCATCTCGGTTTCAGAATTCAATTCAAGAATTATTCAAGCTATCATTTTTGATCATGGGAAGCATTTGACGCATTCCTGTTGCTTGTAAGGATTTTGTTGAATATTTTGTACTTGTGCAGATGTTCCTGGGCACCTGTCTGGTTTTAGGATTCTCTTGATGTCACTTTCTTGTTATTGGTTAACTTTGGTAATAGCATTGGAGTGATGAAGTAAACCAACTTTAACTTTTGTTGAACCAATTGCTTGCAGGCTTATTGGTTGTTTTTCATTATGATGAAGTGGCCGACCACATTAATTTTGTTTGACCTTTTCTAGTAATCCAACAAGATTGCTTCGTTTTCTGAATGATGGTGTCGAATGGACCGAAGATTTTTAAACCTACATCTTTATTGGCAGGATATGAAATGGTCTTCAAGAGAGTGTGAGTAGTTTTTACAGATTTGAGGCGAGTGGTCTTTGTTACGGGCAACTAATTTCTTCATTTTTTCTGTCAGAAGTCAATCTTACTCAAGTTACATAGCTCTGTTTTGCTACACTGTTTCTTTACTATGAATGTGTATTTAATTAAAAACTAAGGCTTTTGGTTGCTGAATTCTAAATATCCTCGGCTTCATGCCATAGGGTCTGAAACATTTTTTTTTTTTTTAAATCCATGTGGCTATGCAGTTGATGTTTGGGTGGTTTGTGGTCAGTGTTATTTATGGTTGTAATATATGAACAATTTTGATGTTGAGGATTTGTTTTCTTCAAGAGAGAGATATTTTCCTAGAAATCTTCAGAGGCTTAGCTGTTTGTTGTGAACTCCTTATTTATTTTTTTATTTTTTTATTTATCTATTTATTTATTTATGGCTATTCTATTTTCTTCAATTCCATTAGATACCAATTGGATGTTTTCATTTAAAGGCATTTCTTAGGGATTGGTTAGTTAAATGACCTTTCATGCATTAGAACAATCATTTTTTGTTGAATGTTGGTGTTGGGGGATTTGGTAAGAAATGATCGGTAAGTCCATGTTGCTTATGTGATAGAGGATGTCAACTGAATTTTTGCTTTTTCAGAGTTTCATCTTACTGGATCTGTTCATTGATCATCCAATGTTGTTTTTTTAGTATTTTCTCTTTAGTTGATATCTGCTATCGTTGAAATTTTATTTGCATAAACAGCATGAAGTTTGATTCTACTTGGTCTTAAATTATGGCAATTGCTTATCGGTGCTGCAATCAGCAATGTTTTCCTTGTTTATATTCTTTCTCTTTAAAGTTTCCTTTATATTGAATGAATAGACAGGTTCTAATTATCTAATTTTCATTTGTGGTTTTTCATCCTGTGGAACATTATGTCCTGCGCATTTGATCATTATCATCACTCATCATTCTTCCATAGAATGAATTGTGTTGGGAACTTGAGAAAGCCAAGTTATGGGTTGCTGAAACGACAATTTTTATTTGCAAGATTGTTTTTATTATTTATGCATGTTCTTCCGAGAATCTAAGAATTGCGATACTAACAAAAGTCTCCCATCTTTCTGGTGACATGGGCGTTAAAGATTTTGTGGAAATGATAAATACATTGGGTCGAAATGATCTGTACTGTGTGCAATAATTCTGTTTCCAGAAGTGGATCGTATAGAAAGTCCGTTAACGCCATGGTACCTTCTATGTGCTTCATTATATAAATATGCCTTCGGTTTTTACATTCCGTATTTTTCAACATTCAAGGCTTATATCTTTCATCTAATTTTCACCTAAAGCTTCTTAGTAACAGATATTTTGATGAATTTATTTTGTTTGGTTAGAACAGGTTGTTTTCTTTCCTTTTATTGGGATAAATATTTTGTTTTTTCTTTGTTTTTTTCATTAGATTGATCAGCGGCTTTTTTTTAATCACTTTTTTAAATTTTCTTTGTTGAGAATTCAATTCAAAGGAGGCATTTACTCAGTCCATAAGATAAAGATCATGATGATAGATTAATTTGGCAACTATTTTATTGAATTCTTAGGATACATCCATGTCGCATTTTTTTTTTAATTAATTGGTGGTTATCTGATCTAGCATAAGGTCTTCATGCAAGATTTAATAACAACTAAACACGTAATTCCAACACATTGAGCAAAAAATACGAGTCTCGTTTAATCAAGCAGCGTATATTTTTGCTGGTGAAATGGTGCTATATGTGTTGCTCTCTTCTTCGTTTTTTACAGTTATTCTGTTTTCTTCCCATTTAAGTTCTGTATTATTGTATCCTTCTCTATATTTTATCATTTAATATTTTATTTGTTCTTAGTTCGTAATCTTTCAATGTTGCTTAGGTTTGCCGTACAAGGAAAGGATTTCGGGAACAAATTAAAATTTGTCGGTGGAGAAAAGGAAAAAGATAGATACCAGCGATGCCTGACGGTCCAATGGTATGCTTAATAATTTTTTCTGCTTGCATGCCGGATGATCATCTATGCATTATTCTTTGACGATGCAGTCTTGCCTTCTTTATAAGGTAAACTTTCCAGCTCGATTTGAATCAAATAGAGAGTTTTGGGTGATTATAACGCTTTTATGCTACGTGATATGACACTTGCCATGATCAACTACCGACTTATAGCGAAGGATTATAACTTGACAAGCCTTGGAACGCTATGGACTGGTGTTCAAGTATTGTAGGGGAAATGTAACTTCTTTGTACTAAGTCGTAGGCATTTGAGCTGCTTGGTCTGCTTGACATGTTCCTAGTACTAGTAGTAGTCATTCAATTATCACTTGTGGTCAAATACTGCTGCTTACTGGTCAAATATAATTAATTCTATCCTGCGCCATTCTTATGTAAACCTTCTTGGGTGTTTTCTTGAAGTTATATTTCTGCTTGTTTCTGCCCTTTTTCAACTTGGCTACAATTCATGTGCCAAATTCATAAATTTAAAAACTTTGATAAAATTTAGCTCATTTTGCACATACATCTAGCAAGTATGATCTCAGCATAGGTCTTGTTTGTGGATTGACTTGCCTCTCATTGGATGTAAGTTATGTTATATGGTTTAATACTACTAGTCCATAGTCTTTAGGATCCAAGCCCTTTTTCCCATGTATTTCTCTTGGTTTAACAGTCTTGCTTGGTGGTTTGTTTCATGCGCGTTGCCCTCACAATTGGCCTTAGATGAGTCCTTATGAGTCAATAATGGTTTATAGCATCTGTTTTAGTGTTTTCCTAAGGGAAAATGTAATTCATTTAATTTAAACCTCTTTAAGGGGGAGGGATTAATGAGTAAGAGTTATTCAAAAAGTATTCCTCCTAACCTTGCTTTAAATGTTTAATGCTAAGCTGCTTGGGACTCGGATTGCGGGTGTTGCACCTCTGGTAGAGGTCTAGGGTTGGAACATTTCATTTTTAAAATGGAGGACTCGGGGATATGTTTAGATAAGGATTCAAATATAGGAATATGGATTCGGGGACACGGCATATTTTTATTTTATCTTAAATTATTCCGTCAATATTTTTTACTTATTGAAATATTTTAATTTTTAGTGTGAACTATTTAATTAGGCATTGAATTAATTATTTAATTTTTTTTAGTAGGGAGGTTTTGTAAAGGTTAATAAGAGCTATTTATTTTCCAAATGAGAATGCTATAGAGTTGCAATTCTTATGAAGTGGCCATGGGAATTTTGAATATCAAGTAAATTTTTTTTTTTTGAAGTAAAGGAAGGTGTTTGCTATGGTAATTGAAATATTATTTTTAATTAATGGGAAAAAGTGTAAGGATATTGGGAACTAACTAAAAAACATGTTACTTTATTAGTGAGAAAAAAAAAAAGTCAAAGAAATCTATAAAAAGATGCTTTTATTTAAGCTTGGCACTTTATTAATTTAAACGTTCTATGGTTGCCAAGATAAAGTGGGTTTGAAAAAATTGAAAGTCTTCCATGGCGAAGGAAAGGAAGAAATCCCGATTTCTTGACAAGGGTCCGACCCATATCCGGGGTTCCGGGTAGGTAGGGTTCGACCTGGTAACAGTGGTAGGTGGGGGAAGGGGAGAGTCCGAGCGCGCAAAGTTTAATGCATTTATAGATACTGTGGCTTGCTTACATTTATAGCATTCCCATCAAATTCCTGAAAGAAACGCTCTGGGAAACCGGGCTCGGTTTTTCAACTTGTGCATTTTCTGACCGTAGTCCCGGCTGGCCACAAGCCCCATACGCCCGCATTTTAAAAGAGATTCCCCTTGCGCTGCTTGTTTGCTCGCAAGGCCCTCTCCGTACAGGCTTACATTCTCCCTTCAAAAGACTAGAGTGCGCCGCAAGTTCTTGCGTCAATCCGCTAGGCCGTGAACATGCCATTTTTGGTCAGTGTGTTCAATATATAAATGGGGGTTTTCTGAATTAATCTATTGGAGTTTTAAAATCTAGGATCCAAGGTTTTAGCTTGGTTCTCTTTATTGTGAATCCCCTTGGGTTTTCTTCCGATCTTTCCTCAGTCAACTGATATATGGTTAGCCTTATTTTTCTTGTAAATTTCTAGTAAGATTACTTTTCTTGGGTAAGTTGTACAAGCAACTGATTGTTTCAATGTGCTGTTAAATTTTTATGTATGGAGTTTTAGCTAGCATTGCCCCTGATTTTTTATTTATTTATTTTCCTTGTGCTTGACAATATTGATCTGTTAATTGCCCAGGAAATGATTGCAACTGACATACTTTATGAATGGAACCAAGCAAGAAAAAAGAAGCTAGAGTACTGCATAGGAAAGTGCTTCGCCACATACTTTGTATGTACCCTGTATTGTTTTCATATTCCAGGTGTTTAGGTTGTTTTGTTTTAATATAGACCAAGGTTTTCCTTTTTTCTTTTCCATGTTAAACATCTTTTTACCAAAACTTTTAAAAGGTGGTATCATTGTTGATGATAGTGCTTCAATCGCTTGGGTTTATATTGTGTGACATACTACTGTGAATGCCACAGAAACTTGGTTGAAGAGGCCCCAACAAAATGCTAATCCCGTTTGTGGGCTTTGGTGGGCTGAAATGTTAAAGGCAAGTAATCAGTAAGGAGGCAGCCAGTGTTTACTTTCGTGTTTCTGGTGAGGTAATGCCCCTTTAACTTTTGCCCTACTTTACTCCAGAACATGCTTCAAGCTCTTTTATTCACCAGCTTCTTCAGGAAACATTGAGCAGCAGTAATGCTTGAGCAAGCATTTATTTGCTACTTATTGTCAGTACCAATGCTAAGGAAGTTGGTTTTCATCCTCATTCTTTCTGGGGATTCTTTATAGAAGTGGTGATCAGGTAGTATTAAAGAATAAAGGGGGTTACCAAAGTTTCTGACATTTACTATGATAAGAATATTTTGAAAAACTGTTTTAATGTGTATCACGCGTTTCAGATAAAGCATGCTATTCCGGCATATAATAACAGCTCTTTCTGTATTCCGGGGGACTTCTGGGGGTTAATCAGAGATCACATACATTCAACTGGGGGAAGTAAGTTAAATTGGAATGTAGCAATTGATTATCTTTATCAGTTATTTGTCTTAATTTAGAATTGAATGCAATCAGCAATTCTGGGTTTCTCTACAGGTGGGTTTTGCTTTACTGGGAATGTTTTTGGATGTGGCAAATTGAGCATAATGCTAGAAGTTTTCTGGCCTGTACACATCATCCAAGGCAGCCAGGAGCTATTTTTGGGGATTTTCTTTCCACTTGTCCAGGTTAGTTTGAACGTTTGAAGTATCTAATGATTTGTCATTGTTTGTGTTAATTGGGCTGTATGTATCAAGCGTTTCAGTTACCTGAGCTTTGTCGTTATCTGATAGTGAAACATATGTAGCCATCCAATAACTAAGCTTTAATCTGCAAATGTGTGTCCTGGTATTAATTCAATAAATGATATATTCTCTTAGTTTGTTACAATCAACAATTTGCTTACTTGAAAAGAGTGGCTAGACCGTCAACCAGGTTTGGTGGTCTATTGGTTTTTCGAATTGCTTTGAATGTGCTTGTTACCCGGGCCATGTCCACCAAAAGTTAGCTGATGGTTATTTGAAGGCTAAAAATATAATTTATACACTAATACTTCCCCCTCACATGTTGGGCTTAAAATGTGGATTGCAGCACATGCCCCACCATACCTAACGCGAATTATTCCACTTAGAAGGGAGAGGGAGGAGAGATTCGGATACCCGTGACCTCCGTGTCACGTTGGCTTCTGTACCATGTTTAACCGGAATCTCAAACAAAAATTAAGCTGGTGGTTGAGGCCCAGGAATTAATATATATACCTCTAAATAGTGTTTTGCCTATTTCAATGCAGAAAACAGGAAAAACATTTTTGAGGTTTGCAGACTTCCCGTTTGCCAGTTGTTAAGCTGCCTTCTGCTTAGAGTTTTGTTTTGAAGACCATCGACATAATGCTTCCACCTGCTTCTGTGAGTTATTAAAACATATTTTCACTTTTTGGTTGTTCCTAATTGATCAAGAGTTTTTAATGATATGACTTTTATTAAAATATAGGTTACGTAAGAGAGTATAATGGGAATTCTTTGGAGGAAGGACATGAATTCCATCGTTTATCAACATCCAAATTACTTGGTTGGATTACATACAAAATTGTGCCGAAGAAGTGGTAAAGCAAGCAAGCATCCTGCATTGCTGGAGGTTGATCATGTCAGTGTTTGTTAGAAAGTAATTGTTTCAACTGCAATTATATATTCTTTGTTTAAGAACATGCATATGGTATTTAGATTTTGGATGAATGAAATACGAAAAGACTAATGAAATTATCTTCTGATCACCCGAATTTCATTGTGGAAGGAGTTTTGGGAAGGCCTATGGTCGTCTGCAAGAAAATCATTTTGATGGTCAACTTACATTGCCTGTCAATAGGTTATGATTATGAGGGTTGAAAACTTGAAACAGAACTACTTTTGGTTTTTAGAACTAGGTTTTCCCAGTTGTTTTACTAATGGAAAAACTAATTCAGCGACATCTACTAGAAAGTTAATACGAACTGTCTCCTTGCGGGAAGAGTTTAGGTGGTTGAGAACAACAAAAGAGTACATAGCTGATGTAGAGAAACGAATGTACTTGTAGGGAATAGATTGGATGGAATTCCTATTTCCCTTGATTAAGGTGATTTTCAAAATTTTTAGTACTCTGATCATACACTTTAAAGGTTGTGGCTGCATCCTATGCATTCAGGGGTATGTTAAGGATTGGAACCCTTTCATAATCTTTCTAGTTGCTGTATTTTGGCATCCTACAAAGGTCGTACCAGTGCCCAAGGCTGCCAATGCAACAGTGGTTGTCTTACCAATAGAAGTGGTTCTTGGTTGCCTGGTTTCTTTCCTTGTTGGCATCTGCAATTGTGCTAGAATTTATCAAATAAATTTCTTTCTGCTTTGATTTTGTTCTTGGAATTTGTTTTTATTGAAATTATAATGGAAACAAGTATAAATTTAAAAAATATTAGTACAAATTGAATTGGATTTGTTTAGATTGTACTAACACAAATGAATTGCTAGTTCCCTATTAATTTTTGATATATCGATTAATGGTGTCTAAGAAGGCAGTTAACAGTGTTTTTGTAGAGTAGAGGATAGAAGTGGATATATAGGCAGTAGAAACTTAAACATTGATTCGGCGATGGGAAGGCAGGTAGGGAATTTTTTTAGCATGTGCAAAAGATGGTAAACTTTGCAGTTCCATTCTTTTCCTCTCTTTTTTTTTCTTTTCTTTTCCTTTTTTTTTTTCTTGCAGAGGCAAATAAAGATAGGATATGGGTTACCAATCACCTCTCAATTCCGATTTCAATCTCAAATGCTTTCTTTGAATATGGCCAGTTATTCAAAACAAGTGATAATGGAATGGAAAAAGGTAATAAAATATGAATATACTTCTTGATCTTGGGGATGGGAGCACCCTTTCTTTGTTTGAGTAAAGCTTAACTAGTTGACTTTTGATAATTACTACAGATGATATTGGATCTTTTCACAAATTTAGAGAAAAATTGATGAACATCTTAAGGGAATATGTTGCCTGGGTAAGCTATTGTACTTAATAATTATGTATAATTATTTATTGTTTCATTAAAATTGGATTTCAAAACTGAACCTTTTTGTTTGGGGAAATGGCATTTGGTTCTTGTTGCAGTGAAAATGGAAATGCAGACAAAGATGTATTTACTTTGACTGAAAGTTGAACTTTTCTTCTTGAAAGGGGCGAAAACCCTACTTGTAAGCCCTAATTCTATAGCTTCTGTTGAATGAACTCTAGGGGTCAGAAAGGTTATGCCTGTCATGCTAGCCCCTAGCCATAAGTGTCACGGTCCTACGTTTTTGACGCTGGAGCGTGGCGGCGCGCTTTAGCCTTTGGGAGGCGAAACGTTAAGCCTTTCCTTGATGGATCCTAACAAATAGCAAATCCACTTGGTATGGTCCTTGGTTTTTCCTGTGGATGTGGTTCTTGAAGCAAGGCTTTACGTCCAATTCTTGGATCTTGGTGCTGGACTTCTTCTTTTTTCTTTTTTTTTTGGGTAGATTTAATAATTGTTGTGCATGCATATGTTTGCTTTACCACCTTTTTTTTTTTTTTTGGTTTTATCTCAAAATTTTTGCATCTCATATGTACGCTAATATTTTAGGTGCATCTAACTGTAACTCCAGTAGAAAGGGCTGCCTTAAATGGTTGGGGTGAAGGTGGGGAAATTGTCCCAGGCGCTGTTGTCGATTTCCAGATTTTAAGACTGCGCAATCAGGTAAATAAGGAAGATGCAAATAAGAAGGAACCCAAACAATCTTCTGGAAATGAATTGACATTCCTTGGTTACAAAGGTCTTCTTATTTTGTTTTATCTTAACTTCTCTCTTATATTTGTGTTCTAATTGCCTCTGTTTCAAAAATGCCAATCTTATTTTTTTCCTATTAGTCCTCGTACCCAAGGCCTTGAAGGATCCATCCACTCGATGCCTAAAAATCATAATCATGGGCGAGTTTTTTTCAAGCGTCTTGAATTTTGGAATTGAAAAACCATCAAGGTGCCTGTGAAGGTATGAATCACAAATTTACTTTGGCATTTGGACAGTTATGATTTATTGTAAGGATACTTTAAATTGAAAGTCTTGAAATTATGGGTTTGTGGTTTAATTTTAGCTCTTATATCTATCTTTATTTTTTTTTGCTGATCATAGCACTCATAAGCCCTGCTCTTTTGGCTTATTTTTATGGTAATTAGGGCCTGAGCACGGATCGGATAATATCCGATCCGAATTCAAATTTGGATCGGATATCCGAATCCGATGATTTTTGGATATTTGAATATCCGAATCCCGATCCGAATTTTTCGGATATCCGATAATCCGGATATCCGAAAAATACCCGAATCGGATACTCGGATATCCGAAATCCCGATTCTAAATTTTCTTTTAAAATTATTTCAATTTCACTCTTAATGGTCTTGTGGTCAACTGAAGCGTGCTTTTAATTTATGGTTACTTGAATATGTGCCAATTTTTCAAAACTTAATGAAACTAAAGAAAAATCACAACACTAGACAATTGTAATTTTCCACAAGAGTAATTAATCTCTTTGTATACATCATATCTATGGAATAAAAACAGTACAGTAACCAAGAGATTACAAAACAATAGAAATTGGCCACAGAGAGTAATTAATATTTGCACTCCAAAACTTGTTACATATATTAATAAGACTTGAATCTCGAAGAAATAGACAATATCAGGCCGCCATTTGTCCACAATTTATAAATTCAAAGATGAGTAAAAGGATAGAGTTAATCAACAATAAAGAACAACATGAACATACAACAAGTTAACACTTAATACTCTATACTCACTGGGGCGCAAGTTATATCTGTTATTACACATTAAAAAAAATTAGAATTCCCTAACTTCCAAGCATAAGCCACACGCCTAAACTAACCACTAACAATCTGACTTCATATTCTAAATCTATTCATTTTTTACCATTTTTATGAGTAATTAATATATTTTATAGATTAAATGGAGTCGATTGATATACATGTATTTGTCCAAAACATGCTTATACATAAATTAGCAAGAACATTTTTGACATAGATATTTTTTTCAATACTACACTAGTAATTTGAATTTATATGATCTTTCAGTGGAGTAATTATTGTATATAATTTATAGTCTCAATGGAATATAAGTATTACTGTTAATTTGAAGAGAAGCAAAGATAGAAGAAATCGGGATGTAACCTGCGGAGTCCGTATCGCAATACTGTCCGGCCAATGATTGTCGGCGCTTTTGCAAGTAGCGAGCAAACAAGAATGGAGGGTGAGAATCAAGAAAGTGTAGGGTTTAACTGCATAGAGGAGAGCAGAGAAAGGTGAATAGTGCGGATTAAAATGTTGAGAATGAGTGGATCAGGGAGGTTTGGTCTTATTTGTGGGGTCTGGACCCAAACTATAGGTTTTTATGAAACGAAAAAAAAGTTTGTTACTTTTAAACTAGTAATTCGGATACCTTATACGGATACGGATATCGTATCGAAATTTTCGGTATAGATATCCGATTTTCACGGATTTTCTGATATCCCGAATAAAATTTCACTATCCGAGTTGGTATCCGATATCCTGTTTTTTCGATCGGATATCCGATTCCGACATTAAAATCGGTATCGGATATCATAAAAAGAGCGGATTGAATCGGATTAGGAATTTTTGGATTTTCAGATAGATTTGCTAGGCCTTGGTACAGTCGTATGAGTTAGTTACCTAACTTAATTTCCTTCTCTCATAAATATTTCATTTTTCACATGTTCAGGTCCAGTTCAGTCAAGAAACAGGCATATAATACAATTTTTAGAACTAGGGTTTATCCTCCAATAATACCGTAGAAGGCGTAGGTATTGCGTAATAGCCTCTACACCCTCGAACTTATCAACGCCTTTGGTATTTAAGAAAATTTTTTTTTAGTTCCTATATATTTAATTTACTTTTCCCTTATACCTCGCTTTACTTTTAATCGTTTAAAACCAAAAAAATTAAGGGAACTATTTCCTCAATATACCCTGATTTTTTTGCTTGAATAAACTATTAATACCCCCCACTTTTATAGAAAACGCCTCATATACACCCAGGTTACCGAAAATAGTTACCCTTAGTGAGCCAAAAACCGTTAAAATTCTAAACATTGTTACACTTAACAAAATGTGGTC
>SNQN01002584.1:0-37805 GCA_008642245.1 Bassia scoparia | reverse complement strand
TTTAAAAACTTTTAAAGCCATACTTTTAAATGGTTAAAATCACTTTGAATATGTTTAATAACTCTGAAAATATCATAATTAACTTGTATTTTCGTGCCAAATATTTTTAATTAATTTTAATAACAAAACTTATTTTGTAATCGAAAATTGTCAATCTGATGTGATAATTTATTAAAATACTAAAACACCACGAAAATTTATGAAAATTTTACACACGGTGTATTACTGTATYTAGAACATCCACYCAAWTTTTTCGTAAATTATAGATTAATATAAAAATAAATAAAAATCGAATACCAAGCCAACAACCTGAAAAACAGTCAGTTCGAAAACGAATTTATTAAAATAGCAAATCAYCTTCGAAAATTCTGAAACTTTTACACAAAGTCTTTTAATGTGTATAGAATATTTATACAAATTTTTCGTAAATTATTGATGAACCTAAAAATTAGGAAAAATCAAAAGCCGAACTTGAAACCCGAAAACTGTCAATTCGAAWACGAAAATTTTTAAAATAGTAAACGTGCTCYGAAAATTATGAAAATTTTACACAAATTGTACAACAGTATAATGAACACTCGTCTAAAATCTCACAGATAAAAGAATTGTATAAAAATAATAAAAAATCAAATACTAAAACTGGACAGATTAATCAAAAACGTGAAAAAGCCTAATTTTGCAATTCGATAAATCTGAAAATTCTTAATTAAAATCAACATCACCAAAAATCATAAACTTTGTAATTTATAGTAGATTATACTCGAAATTATTAGTAGAACAATTGGATTAAAAAGAACTTCAAGAATTAATCAAAGTTGAAACAATAAAACAAAGAAGGAAAGAGGGGAGAGAACAACCGGTGGTGGTGTCTGGTGGGTGGCGGACAGCGGCGGCAGCAGGGCGGTGGCAGCGGGGCAACGAGCCACAACCACCAGCGCAACACAAAGCAATGCACGTTTTCCTCTCCTTTTTTTTTTGAAACTGAAGTATGCGTGAATGAAAAAAAATAGAAAGAAGAAGAAAACCTTTTTTTTATTGACTTAGGTTTTAACTAGGTTCAATTTAAATATCTTAATTATTTTATTTATTTTGTTTTGGAAAAAAAAAAAGAAAAAGGATAGATTTCCTATCGTAAGATATAATTTAAACGGAAATATTAGAATTCAAATGAAATATATCGTTTTCACGAGATAAATCATAATGTATTTATAATAAAATATATCCATAAAATATTTGKTRGTTTTTTTATGAAATACATCGTAATATATTTCTAGGTAAATATATTTATAAATATTTGAAAATTACGGGGGATTACAGAACTAGTACTCGCATCCCACCACGCACCCCGCCACTCATGAGTTACAAACTACCTCCAATAAGAACTACAAATATGAGGAAAATAAGCAACAAAAAAACGAGAGAGTGGTGTAGAAGGGGTGGAGGAGGAAATAGGTGGTAGGTCTATGAAGGAGGTGGTGTGGTTGAGGAATGTGGTGGTTGGAGAATTTGGAGAGTGAGGTGGTGTAYCAAGGGTTTGGGTGGTGATAGGAAGGGGGATCTGAATGGGATGATGTGATATATCATGAAATATTGATGAGTGATAGGGTAATCACGTACCTATAAAAAATAACCTAGTATAACTAACCAATGTAGCTAGCAYTAATAAGGTCGAATCCACAAGGAAGCAACAATCAATTATTAATCGATTCTAAGCATCTAAACTAATAAAGGGTTTTTAATTGATTATATTAAGCTACTACTAATGAAAACAATGAATTAAACTTTAATTAATTATAATAAACTAAGTCTAGGGTTATGGCTCACTATAGCACCAAATTAACAGTAATTGGGCATCAACAATTCATAATAAGGCACAATCAAATGGGGTTAAAGTTCTCTCGAATCAAATGAACCATAGAACTACTCATAATCGTATCTCTCGACCTAAGATAGTCTCGTTCTACCTATTGACGTAGATCTTGTACTAAGTTTCAATCGCTAGATCTAGAGACTTGTGACTAATCTAATTAAGSAATTAAGTTGGGCCTTACGAAATTGATTAACATGAAGAACAATCAAATAGAAATTCAATAAATTGCCAAAGTATGAATTGAATCAAAACCAAATAAAGCTAATCATATTGCTATAGATCCCCAATCACCCTAGAAGAGGAACTGCTCACCCATATTGTATATTAATTACATAATAAAAATTAGGGCAAACATAATTAAAGGCATAAACAAATTAATATAAGAGATTAAGAATTAAAACAATACCAAAACGCCAAAGAGTTTGAAGGATTAATGATGAACTTTTATTGAATAATCAATTCCAAAGCGAAAACTATCAACTAYGGTTTTTGAGAGAATAAACGTAATTCTAAAATTAAACTAAAATATGATAATATGAAGTGTAATTACTCCCTCCGTAACGAAATAAAAGCAACAATTGTCTTTTTTGGATGTTAAAAAAAGCAACAATTGTACAACTTTCCTATTTTGGTCCAATTAACTCTCTAATATAAAACTAATTGAAAAAAGTGGTCTTAATTGTTTACCAACTTTTTTGTCTTTTTTCTACCAATTTCTTTCCCTCTTGTTTTTTTTGGGACCACCCCACGAATTATTTTCCTAATTTACCATTAGCTTATTTAGCAAAATTKAGAAAAAAAATTACAAAATTTTGCTTTTATTTCGTTACAGAGGAAGTACAAAATAGGATTTCTCTCCCTTATWTACAACCTAAACTAAGATAGAAGAGCCTAAGGTATATTACAATAATAGCCCTTAACATAAGTCGAATGAAATAAATAAAACGCAGTGAAAACATCTGATCGGTTAGGATCCAATCCAACCAATTAGGACATGTTCGCGACAGTTTCATTGGGCCATTTTCCGAATCCCATATCTTGAGTTCTGAGCGTCCAATGTAGGCATATGGCCCATCGTTTTGAAGCTCTTTAAATATAATTTCAAATTCAATTGGAATCACATCAATCCCATATGTGAAACACGAGATAGAGTTAAAAGAGTGAGCATGTGTCAATATTTATACTTTGTGACAATCATCATTATAACTCCATCCAAACCATGTTAACTTTTAAATAAATCCTTATTGCTCCAAATGATGTCGAGAATGAGGAAATTATATCCTTATAACCTATAAAACATACCAATAAAGCACAAAACACTAAAAAAAGCATTTGTTAGTAGCAATTGGCTCAAAAGAGCTTAAATCAATACCAATAAGACAATAAAAGAAAGTGAAAACATAATATAATATCCACACATCAATAAGGTAGGAGGGAGCAAGGGAGGTGGGGGGGGTTTATCACGGAAGAAGTTTTGTGATTAGTTGAAAGAACCTATCTATATAATAATATTACTAAAGCAATCCCTACCTTCCATTTTTCCCTCCCAATCACCCTTTAATTAATGATTGTATAAAATTGTAAAAAATAAGTAATGAATATAAATTGATAAATGAGCTTTGCAAATAAAATAAAGTATAAACATTTAGTTAATTGATACATAACTATTAAAAAAATTAACCACAATCTAAACCTATAACTATTAAAAAAATTACAAAACCTATTTTTTTAGATATTTACATTTTAAATAGATCAAAGTTTTGATTTATATAAAAGTAATTCATAATTCAATTACAAACCGAGCATTTGCTCGGGGCTTATCTAGTTATTAATATAAACTAGTCCTATGTTATCTATTAAACAAGTTGATCTTAACTCTAGTCTCCAGGAACTTTGCATATAAAGGGGTTAGCTCATTAAAAATTAATCAGGAAGTTTGATCGTTAAATTGTTGTTATATTTATTCTTCGTTATCATTAATCGTTATATTTGAAAAGTAGTATCTATATGTTTCAATGGTATGTGTTTTGAATGTGCTGTTGTTCAATTAGACAGTAAAAGTGTCGCTGAACAAAGTTGTTACTGAGGCTGGGGAAAAGGAAGATATCCACACCATTTCAGAGCTGCATAGGAATGAAACTTTACTCACTAGTAAGTTCTTTTTACTTGATATCTATATTAATATGTTGCGGATTCTAATTGAGAAGGCAAGGAACATGTCCTTTGCCTTTCTCTTATAGTGTCATACAGACTACAGAGTGTGTCTGTTCTTTTGATTGGGAGATTGAATGGGAGAATAATATGTGCTTTTATTTCCTCTGGTGAAGCCTATGGCAATATTGCCTGTTTTTTAAGAGTTTGTGTCATCTGTCTTTCAGTATGTTTCTTTTGTCATGTATAGGAACTTGGGTAATTTTAATGGATTCTATCTTGCAGCTTGTGGCTTATGCAATTGTTGCTTGTTTTTATAAGATTGTGGTCATCAATAGTCTTAGGTAGTTTTCTTTGTTCCTTGTTTAGTGTATAATTTACAGTTGTCTAATGAAGCTATTTGACATCTAGCTCTCAAAAARTAACGTCTTTCTGCAATGTTTTCAGTCTCAGAGTCAGAACCATTGCCATCCTGGTTTCAGAAATTCAATCAAGAACTTATTCAAGCCTCATCATTTTCTGATCATGAAGCATTTGACCATCCTGTTGCTTGTAAGGATCTTGTTGAAATTTTTACTTGTGCAGATGTTCCCTGGGCACCTGTCTGTTTTAGGATTCTCTTGATCACTTTCTTGTTAGTTGTTAACCTTGGTAACTAGCATTGGAGTGATGAAGTAAACCACACTTTAACTTTTGTTGAAACCAATTGCTTGCAGGCCTTATGGTTGTTTCATCTAATGATGAAGTGCCGACCAATAAATTTGTTGACCTTTTCAAKTCCAACAAGTTGCCTTCTCTTCTGAATGATGGTGCAATGGATCCGAAGATTCTTAAACACTACATCTTATTGCATGATAATGAAGATGGTCTTCAAGAGAAGTGAGTAGTTTTTACAATTTAGGCGAGTGTCTTTGTTACGGGCAACACATTTCTTCATTTCTTTCTGCAAAGCTTCATCTTAATCAAGTTCACATGCTCTGTTTGCTACACTGTTTCTTACATATGATGTATTTAATTCAAAACTAAGCTTTTGGTTGCTGAATTCTAAATTCTCGGCTTCATGCCATAGTGGTCTGAAACATTTTTTTTTTTTAAATCCATGTGGCTATGCAGTTGATGTTGGGTGTTGTGGTCAGTGATTTAGTGGTTGTAACTATTATGATACATTTTGATGTTGAGGATTTGTTTATCTTCAAAGAAGGAAGATATTCTTCTAGAAATCTTCAGAGGCTTAGTTTTTGTGTGAACTCTTATTTATTTTTTTATTTTTTTTATTTATCTATTTATTTATTTATGCTATTCTATTTCTTCAATCTCCATCTAGATACCAAATTGATGTTTTCATTAAGCATTTCTTAGGGATGTCTAGTTAAATGACCTTTCATGCATTAGAACAAATCATTTTTGTTGAACTGTTGGTGTTGGGGGGATTTGTAAGAATTGATCGGAAAGTCCATGTTGCTTATGTGATAGAGGATGTCAACCTGATTTTTGCTTTCTTCAGAGTTCATCTACCTGGATTCTGTCTCATTGAAATCACAATGTTGTTTTTAGTATTTCTCTTTAGTTGATATCTGCTATCGTTGAATTTTTATTTGCATAAACAGCATGAGTTTGATTCTACTTGGTTTAAATTATGGCATTGCTTATCGGTGCTGCAATCAGCAATGTTTTCCTTGTTATATTTCTTCTCTTAACAGTTCCTTTTAATTGARGAATAGACAGTTCTATTATTCTATTTCATTTGTGTTTTTCATCCTGTGGAAAACATTATGTCCTGCGCATTTGATCATCTATCATCACCCATCATTCTTTCCCATAGATGAATATAGTGTTGGGAACTTGAGAAAGCCACAAGTTAGGGTTGCTGAAAACAATTTTTATTTGCAAGATTGTTTTATTATGCCATGTTCTTCGAGAATCAAATTGCGATACTAAAAAAGTCTCCACTCTTCTGGTGCAGGGCGTCAAAGATTTTGTTGGAAATGAAAAATACATTTGGGTCAAATGACTGTCAACTGCTGTGCATCAATTCTGTTCCAGATGGATCAGTAGAAAGTCACGTTAACCCATGGTCTTCTATTGTAAGCTTACCATTATAAWTATGCTTCAGGTTTTTTACATTCCGTATTTTTCAACATTCAAGGCTTATATCTTTCATCTAATCTTTCACCTAAAGCTTCTTAGTAACAGAATATTTTGAGAATTTATTTTGGTTATGAACAGGTTGTTTCTCTTCTTTTATTGGGAGTAATATTTGTTTTTTCTTTGCTTCTTTTTCATTTAGATTGAATCAGCTGCTTTTTTTTAATCACTTTTTTAATTTCTTTGTTGCAGAATTCAATCAAGGAGCATTTACTCAGTCATAATGATATAGATCAGGTGATAGATTAATTGGCACTTTTATTGAATTCTATGGATAACATCCATTCGCTTTTTTTTTTTTAATTAATTGTGTTAATCTGATCAGATAAAGGTCTTCATGCAAGATTTAACAACTAAACACGTAATCCCACACATGGAGCAAAAAATACGGTCACTTAATCAGCAGGTATTTTTTGCTGGTGAAATGGTGCTATATGTGTTGCTCTCTTCTTCGTTTTTTACATTATTCTGTTTTCTCCCATTTCAAGTTCTGTATTATTGTATCCTTCTCTATATTTTATCATTTAAATATTTATTTGTTCACTTAAGTTCGTAATCTTCATGTGCTTAGGTTTCCGCTACAAGGAAAGGATTCAGGAACCAAATAAAAAATTTGTGGTGGAGAAAAGGAAAAGAAGATACACAAGATGCCCCTGACGGTCCAATGTATGCTAAATTAATTTTTTTCTTCTTGCATGCGGATATCATCTATCATTATCTTTTGACCATGCAGTCCTTGCCTTCTTTATCAAAGGTACACTTTCAGCTCGATTGAATCACAAATCAGAGTTTTGGGTGATTACGCTTTTATGCTACGTGATTATGAACTTGCCATGTCAAACTACCGACTTATAAGCACAGATTATAAGCTTGACAAAGCCTGGAAACGCTATGCTGGTGTTCAGGTAATTGTAGGGGAAACTGTAAACTTCTTTGTACTAGTCGTGGCATTTGAGCTGCTTGTCTGCTTGACATGTTCCTAGTACAGTAGTAGTACATCAATTATCACTGTTGGTCAAATACTGCTGCCTTACTGTCAAATATAATTAATCTCTATCRTGCGCCATTCTATATGTAAACCTTCTTGGGTGTTTTCTTGAAGTTATATTTTCTGTTGTCTTTGCCCCCTTTTCACTGGCTACAATTCAATGTCAATATTCATAAATTTAAAAACTTTGATAACCAAATTTCAGCTCATTTGCACATACACTAGCAAGTATAGTCAGACATAGGTCTTGTCTTGTGGACTTGACTAGCCTCTCATATGGATGTAAGTTAATTGTTATATGGTTTAAACTACTAGTRCCATAGTCTTAGGATCCAAGCCCTTTTTCATGTATTTCCTTGAGTTTACAGTCTTGCTTGGTGGTTGRTTCATGCGCGTTGCCCCCACAATTGCCTTAGAATTGAGTCCTTAGAGTCAATATGGTTTAGCTCTTGTTTTAGTGTTTCCTAAGGGAAAATGTATTCATTTAATTTAACCTCTTTAGGGGGAGGGTGATATATGAGAAGAGTATATTCCAAAAGATTCCTCCTACCCATGCTTTAATGTTTAATGCTAAGCTGCTTGGACTCGGATGCGGGTGTTGCACTCGGGTAAGAGTCTAAGGGTTGGACATTCAATTTTTAAAATTGGAGGACTCGGGGATATGTTTTAGAAGGATTCAAATATAGGATATGGATTCGGGGACACGGGCTATATTTTTATTTATTTAATTATTCCGTCAATATTTTTTACTTATTGAAATATTCTTAATTTTTAGGTGACTAATTTATTAGGCATTGAATTATTATTAATTTTTTCTAGTAGGGCAGGTTTGTAAAGTAATAAAGACTATTTATTTTCAATGAGGAAATGCCATAGAGTTGCAATTTTATGAAGTGGCCATGGGAATTTTGAATATCAGAGTAAATTTTTTTTTTTTTGAAGTAAAAAGAGGTGTTTGCATGGMAATTGAAATATTAATTTTTAATTAATGGGAAAAAGGTAAGGATATTGGGAATCTACTAAAAAACATGTACTTTATTAGTGAGAAAAAAAAAAGTCAAAGAAATCTATAAAAAGATGCTTTTATTAAAGCTTGGACACTTTATTAATTTAAACGTTCTAGTTGCCAAGATAAAGTGTTTGAAAAATTGAAAGTCTTCCATGGCGAAGGAAAGGGAAGAATCCGAATTTCTTGACAAGGGTCCGACCCATATCCCGGGTCGGGTAGGGTAGGGTCGACCCTGGTACAGTGGTACGGTGGGGGAAGAGGAGAGTCCGAGCAGCGCAAGTTTAATGCATTTATAGATACTGTGCTTGCTTACATTATAGCATTCCCATCCAAATTCCTGAAAGACGCTCTGGGAAAACCGGGCTCGGTTTCACTTGTGCACTTTCTGACGTAGTCGGCTGGCACAAGCCCCAAACGCCCGCTTTAAAAGAGATTCCCCTTGCGCTGCTGTTTGCTCGCAAGGCCCCTCTCCGTACAAGGCTTACATTCTCCCCTCAAAAGACTAGAGTGCGCCGCAAGTTCTTGCGTCAAATCGCTAGGACCGTGACACATAGCCATTCTTTTGGTCTAGTGTGTTCAATATATAATGGGGTTTTCTGAATTAAATCTATTGGATTTTAAATCTAGGATCCAAGGCTTTAGCTTGGTTCTCTTTATTGTGAATCTCTTGGGGTTCTTCCCGATCTTTCTCAGTCAACTTGATATATGGTTAGCCCTTATTTTCTTGTAAATTTCTAGTAAGATTACTTTATCTTGGGTAGTTGTACAAGCACTGATTGTTTCAATGTGCTTTTAATTTTTATGTAATGGAGTTTTAGCTAGCATTGCCCCTGATTTTTATTTATTTATTTTCTTGTGCTTGACATATGATCTGTTAATTGCAGGAAATGATTGCACTGACATACTTTATGATGGACCAAGCAAGAAAAGAAGCTGAGTACTGCATGGAAAGTGCCTTCGCCACATACTTAGTATGTACCTGTATTGTTTCTATATTCCAGGTGTTTAGGTTGTTTTGTTTTAATATAGACCAAGTTTTCTTTTCAATGTAAAATCTTTTACCAAACTTTAAAAGGTGGTATCATTTGTTGATGATAGTGCTTCAATCAGCTGGGTTTATATTGTGTGACAATACTACTTGAATGCCACAGAAACTTGGGTTGAGAGGCCAACAAAATGCTATCCGTTGTGGGCTTTGGTGGGCTGAAATGTTAAAGGCAAGTAATCAGTATAAGGAGGCAGCCAGTGTTTACTTTCGTGTTTCTGGTGAGGTAATGCCCCTTACTTTTGCCTACTTTACTCAGAACATAGCTTCAAGCTCTTACTTTCACCAGCTTCTTCAGGAAACATTGCAGTCAGCAGTAATGCTTGAGCAAGCATCTTATTGCTACTTATTGTCAGTACCAAAAATGCTAAGGAAGTATGGTTTTCATCTCATTCTTTCTGGAGATTCTTATAGAAAGTGTGATCAGGTAGATATTAAAGAATAAGGTTACCAAAGTTTCTGACATTTACTATGACTTAGATATCTTTTGAAAAACTGTTTTATGTGTAATCACGCGTTTCAGATAAAGCATGCTATTCGGACATATATAACAGCTCTTTCTGTATTCCGGGGGACTTCCTGGGGTRTAATCAGAGATCACATACATTTCCAACTGGGGAAGTAWGTTAAATGGAATGTYGCAATTGATTATCTTATCAGTTACTTGTACTTAATTTAGAATTGATGCAATCAGCAAATTCTGTCTTCTCTATCAGGTGGTTTGCTTTACTGGGAATGTTTGATGTGGCAATTGAGCATATGCTAGAAGTTCTGGCCTGTACACATCAATCCAAGGCAGCACAGGAGCTATTTTTGGGGGATTTTCTTCAACTTGTCCAGGTAGTTTGAACGTTTGAAGTATCTATGATTTGTATTGTTTGTGTTAATTGGGCTGTATGTATCAGCAGTTCAGTTACCTGAAGCTTTGTCGTAATCTGATAGTGAACCATATGTAGCCATCAATCTAAGCTTAAATCTGCAATGTGTGTCCTGGTATTATTCAATAAATGAATATTCTCTAGTTTGTACATCAACAATTTGACTTACTTGAAAGAGTGCTAGACCGTCAACAGGTTGGTGGTCTATTGTTTTCGAATTGCTTTGATGTGCTTGTTAACCGGGCCATGTCAACCAAAAGCTTAAGCTYATGGTTGAGGCCTAAAAATATAATATATATACACTAATACTCCCCCTCACATGTTGGGCTTAAAATGTGGATGCAGCACATGCCCACCCATACCTAACGCGAATTAATTCCACTTAGAAGGGAGAGGGAGGAGAGATTCGAACCCGTGACCTCCGTGTCACGTTGGCTCTGATACCATGTTAACCGGACCATCTCAACCAAAAACTTAAGCTGGTGGTTGAGGCCAGGAATATAATATATATACTCTAATAGTGTTGTCCTATTCAATGCAGAAAACAGGAAAAACATTTGAGGTTTGCAGACTTCGTTTGCCAGTTGTTAAGCTGCCTTCGCTTAGAGTTTGTTTTGAAGACCATCGAACATATGCTTCACCTGCTTCTGTGAGTTATTAAACATATTTTCACTTTTTGGTTGTTCTAATTGAATCAAGAGTTTAATGATTGACTTTATTAAAATCTAGGTTACCGTAAAAGAGAGTATATGGAATTCTTTGGAGGAAGACATGATTCCATCGTTATCAACATCCAAATCTAACTGGTTGGAATTACATACAAAACTTGTGCCGAAGAAGTGTAAGCAAGCAAGCATCTGCATTGCTGGAGGTATGATCATGTCAGTGTTGTTGAATAATTGTTTCAACTGCAATTATATTTCTTTGTTTAAGAACATGCATATGGTATTTAGATTTTGATGAATGAAAATACGAAAAGACTAATGAAATTATCTTCTGATCACGAATTTCATTGTGGAAGGAGTTTTGGAAGGCCTAATGGTCGACTGCAAGAAAATCATTTTGATGGTCAACTTACATTGCTGTCAATAGGGTTATGACTTATGAGGGTTGAAACTTGAAACAAACTACTTGGTTTTTAGAACTAGGTTTCCCAGTTTTTTACTAATGGAAACTAATTTCAGCGACATCTACTAGAAGGTTTTATACGAACTTGTCTCCTTACGGGAAAGAGTTAGTGGTTGAGAACAACAATAAAAGAGTACATAGCTGATGTAGAGAAACGAATCTGTTACTTGTAGGGAATAGATTGGATGGAATTCCTAATTTTCTGATAAAGGATGATTTTCAAAATTTTAGTACTCTGATCATCACCACTTTAAGGTTGTGGCTGCCATCCTACATTAGGGGTATGTTAGGTTGGAACCCTTTCATAATCTTCTAGTTGCCTGATATTTGTGCATTCCTACAAAGGTCGTACCAGTGCCCAAGGCTGCCAATGCAACAGTGTMGTCTTACCATAGAAAGTGAAGTTCTGGTGCTGGTTTCTTCCTTGGGCATCTGCAATTGTGCTAGATTATCAATAAATTTCTMCTTTGATTTTGTTCTTGAAATTTGTTTATTGAAATTATATGGAAACAGTATAATTTTAAAAAATAAATTTAGTAAACAATTGAATTGGATTTGTTTAGATTGTACTAACAAAATGAATTGCTAGTTCCTATTAATTTTTTGATWTATCGATCAATGTGCTAAGAAGCAGTTAACAGTGTTTGTAGATGTAGAGGATAGAAAGTGGATATATAGGCAGTAGAAACTTAAAACTTGATTCGGCGATGGGAGGCAGGTAGGGGATTTTTTTAAGCATGTGCAAATGGTAAACTTTAGCAGTTCTCATTCTTTTCCTCTCTTTTTTTTTCTTTTCTTTTCTTTTTTTTTTCTTGCAGAGGCAATAAAGATAGATATTGGGTTCACCAATCCACTTCAAATTCCGATTTCAATCTCAAATGCTTCTTTGATATGCAAGTACTTCAAAACAAGTGATGAAATGGAAAAAGGTAATAAAATATGATATACTTCTGATCTTGGGGATGGGCGCACCCTTTCTTTGTTGAGTAGCTAACTTAGTTGACTTTTGATATTACTACAGATGATATTGGATCTTTCACAAATTTAGAGAAAAATGATGAACATTTAAGGGAATATGTTGCTGGAGGGTAAGCCTATTGTACTTAATAATTATGTATATTATTTATTGTTTCATTAATTGGATGTTCAAAACATTGACCTTTGTTTGGAAATGGCATTTGGTTCTTGTTGCAGTGATGAAAATGCAGACAAAGATGTATTTACTTTGACTGAAGTTGACTTTTCTCTGAAAGGTGGCGAAACCCTACTTGTAAGCCCTACATTCTATAGCTTCTGTCTTGATGAACTCTAGGGGTAGAAAGTTATGCTGTCATGCTAGCCTAGCCATAGTGTCACGGTCCTAGCGTTTTGACGCTGGAGCGTGCGGCGCYCTTTAGCCTTTGGAGGCGAAAACGTAAGCCTTCTGATGGATCCTAACAAATAGCATCCACTTGGTATGGTCTGGTTTTCTGATGGATGTGGTTCTTTGAAGCAGGCTTACTCAATTTCTTGGATCATTGGTGCTGGACTTTCTTCTTTTTTCTTTTTTTTTTTTGTAGATTTAATATTGTTGTGCATGCATATGTTTGCTTTACCACCTTTTTTTTTTTTTGGTTTTATCTCAAAATTTTTGCATCTCATATGTACGCTAATATTTAGGTGCATCTAACTGTAACTCCCAAAGTAGAAGGGCTGCTTAAATTGGTTGGGGTGAGGTGGAAATTGTCAGGCGCTGTTGTCGGATTTCAGATTTTWGACTCCAATCAAGTAAATAAGAAGATTGCAAATAGAAGGAAACCCAAACAATCTTCTGGAAATGAATTGACATTCTTGGTTACAAAGGTACTTCTTATTTTGTTTATCTTAACTTCTCTTATATTTGTGTGCTAATTGCTCTGTTTCAAAATGCATCTTCTTTTTTTCCTATTAGTCTCTACCAAGGCTTGAAGGATCCATCCACTCGATGCCTAAAAAATCATATCATGGCGAGTTGCAGCGTCTTGTTTTGGAATTGAAAAACCACTCAAGGGTGCCTGTGAAGGTATGAATCCAGCAAATTTACTTTGCATTTGGACAGTATGATTTATTGTAGGATACTTAAATTGAAAGTCTTGAAATTATGGGTTTGTGTTAATTTAGCTCTTAATATCTATCTTTATTTTTTTTTGCTGATCATAGCCTCATAAGCCCTGCTTCTTTGGACTTATTTTTATGGTACATTAGGCCTGAGCACGGATCGGATATCCGATCCGAATTCAAATTTCGGATCGGATATCCGAATRCGAAATTTTGGATATTTGATATCCGAATCCGATCCGAATTTTTCGGATATCCGATATCCGATATCCGAAAAAATCCGAATCGGATACCTCCGGATATCCGATATCCGAAATTCCTAAATTTTCTTTTAAAATTATTTCATTTCACTCTTATGGTCTTGTGGTCAACTGAAGCGTGCTTTTAATTTATGGTTACTTGAATATGCCAATTTTTCAAAACTTAATGAACTAAAAGAAAAATCACAACACTAGACAAWTGTAATTTCCACAAGAGTATTAATCTCTTTGTATACATCATATCTAATGGAATAAAAACAGTAACAGTAACCKAGAGATACAAAAACAATAGAAATTGCCACAAGAGTATTAATATTGCACTCCAAACTTGTTACATATATTAATAAGCACTTGAATCCTCGAAGAAATAGACATATCAGCCGCTCATTTGTCACAATTATAAAATTCAAGATGAGTAAAAGATAGAGTTAATCAACAAAAAGAACAACATCGAACATACAACAAGTTAACACTTATACTCAATATACTACTGCGCAAGTATATCTTTTACATTAAAGAAAAAATTAGAATTCCCTAACTCCAAGCATAAGCTACACGCCTAAACTAACAACATACAATCTGACATTTCATTCTAAATCTAATTCATATACTTTTACCATTTTTTATGAGTAATTAAATCATAATTTTTATAGATCTCAATGGAGDCGCCATTGAATATACATGTAAATTRGTCCAAAAAATGCATATATAATATTAGCAAGAACATTTGAATAGATAATTTTTTTCAATAAACTACACTAGTATTTGAATTTATAGATCTCAATGGAATATAAGTAATTACCGTTAAATTTTGAAGAGAGCCAAAGATAGAAGAAACTCGGGATGTAACCTGCGGAGTCCGTTCGCAAATATGTCCAGCCAATGCATCTAGTCGGCCGAAATTTTGAAGTAGCGAGCAACAAGATTTGGAAGAAAGAGATGGAGAAATCAGAAATGTAGGGTTTACTGCATAGAGGAGGAGAGAGAAAGTGTGAATGAGTGAGAGATTAAATGTTGAGAATGAGTGGATCAGGGAGGTTTGGTCTTTTAGTGGGGTTATAATGGACCCAAACTATAAGGCCCAATATCATTATAATGAACGAAAAAAAAGTTTGTAACATTTTTACTGCATAATTCGGATACCTATACGGATACGGATATCCGTATCCGAAATTTTCGGATATCCGATATCCGATTTTTTCGGATTTTCTGATATCCGAAATAAAAAATTTCACTATCCGAGTTGGTATCCGATATCTGATTTTTTCGGATCGGATATCCGATCCGAATTAAAAATCGGATCGGATATCATAAAAAAGCGGATTGAATACGGATCGGATTTTCGGATTTTCAGATAGATTTGCTCAGGCCTATGGTACATCAGTTGAGTTCAGTTACCTAACTTAATTTCCTTCTCTCATAAAATATTCATTTCAATTCACATCAGTTCAGGTCCAGTTCAGTCCAAGAAACAGAGCCATATAATACAATTTTTAGACTAGGGATTTATCCTCATATACCCCGTAGAAGGCGTAGGTATTGCGTAATAGCTCATACACCCTCGAACTTATCAAAACGCTTTGTATTTAAGAAAATCACCATTTTTTAAAGTCCTATATAAATTTAATTTACTTTTCCCCTTATACCTCGCTTTACTTTRAATCGTATCAACCAAAAAAATTAAGGGATATTTCCTCATATACCACTGATCTTTTGCTTAATAACTTATATACCCCCCAACTTTTAGAAACGCCTCATATACCACCCAGGTTAGAGAAAATAGCTCAAATACCCTTAATGAGCCAAAAACCGTTAAATTCCTTAACATTGTTACACTTTAACTACACTTAAACCCTTTCCTATGTGAGATGAGCTAAGAGTTACTCTTAATTAACCACCCACCCTCATATTATCTTCTTCTTCTTCCCTCTTTACTTTCTCAATCACCATTAACGCAACACAAATGTGTCACCAAGTCCACCAATTCAACCCAACGAAAGCCACTAATTTGACCCCAACAAAGCCACCAATTTGACCCCAACAAAGCCACCAATTTGACTCCAACAAAGCCACCAATTTGACTCCAACAACCAACAATTACAACAACCACCATTACCGACGATAAAAAAATCTGACCAAAACATCCATATTTCGAACTACCCCCCCCCCCCCCCCCAAAAAAAAAAAAAAAAAAACTGACATTAACAACCTCAACTTCGAACCAAAACCCCGGATTTCCCAAACCTGTAATAGAAAACCAAATTCAAACAAAAAAACTTTGAGCTTTTTGGGTTCGTGGTCGAATTTCTGGGTATCACTTTGTTTACAAGCCCAAGTTGCTCACTGCTCGCTTTCTTGCACTTCAAGATTTGAAATTTTTCCTTAAAACTCATTTCTTGTATTTTTCCATTTCATCGGGAGGACCATTCCATTTCATTTCTCGTATTTTTCCATTTCTGCTATTAGAATATTGATGTTGACGAAGTTCAGTGGTGTTCTTGATTCCTTTTAGGAGCTTTCACATATTATCGCGAAATGTCTGGTTTAGTTCTTTGTAGTGATGAATTAGTAATTTAATTTTTCATATCTTTTATTGAATACCCAAGTTTCATTATCGTTTTATATAGCTTGAATATGAGGGTGAAGGAATTGTGCTCGTGGGGTGGTGGCGAGCAGAGTTGGAAACTCGGGAAGCGTGGTTGTATTGGTAGAAGTAGGAAGAAGATAGAAGAGATAATGGTAGGAATGAGGAGAGAATAACAATTAGGGTTAATTGACGGAAAGACTAACGACTTTAAGGGATTTAACTGTTTTTGGCCTCATTAAGGTGAAATGTACTCGGTTGATGTAATAAATAATCACGTGATTTTGAATGAATATTATAGCTGTAATTTTGAGAAATAATCTAGCTATTGCAGGAAGTCTTTAATTGATTAATAATTGAAATTACAAGATAGGCATTGCTTGAGGCAATGAATCTCATGTAGCTTAAGGCCACGACTCTCATGGATAAACTTACTACAATTTTTTGGATACCTCCCACATGTGACTCTAATCGAAAATAGATAAACATACAAGCTGAACCTTACCAATTTTGTCAATGATGGTGAAAGGCCAATAGTATCGGGCCGCCAATTTCTCATAGGGCCGTCATGCTAATGATTTCTGACGCTACGGATGGAGGCGGAGAAAGACAACATCCCCAATTTCAAAGCTCTCATCTCGTTGCCTTTGATCGGCATATAACTTCATGACTTCTTCGCCTGAATCAGATTGAGCTTAAGTTCATCTAGAATGTAATCTCTTTCTTGTAGCCACTTCTCCAAGGAATCAACTGGAGTTTGTCCCTTCCCGACCTTCAAAAGCCGTGGAGGGTCTCGGCCATAAACAACCCGAAAGGGGGTCATTTTTGTGGCGGTGTGAGGCGACGTATTATGAGAGTACTCAGCCCAAGCCAACCACTTAGCCCATTGTCGAGGTTGTGTCGTGGCAAAACACCTCAAATATGTCTCCAACCCTTTATTGACGATCTCGGTTTGGCCGTCCGTTTGTGGGTTTYTGGGTGGTAGGCCGTGCTTRGCTTCAAACTAATGCCTTGAAGACGAAATAGCTCACGTCAACAAACGCTCATAAAGAAGCGGTTGCGGTCGGAAACGATGGAAGCCGTGAAGGCGCACCACCTCCTTAATAAAGTGGTCGGCCACCTTTAAAGCATTGAACGGGTGTCGTAAGCCTATGAAATGTCAGTACTTGGAAAAATGATCCACAACCACCAATACGTTATCTACTCCTTTTGAAAGCGGCAAACCTTCAATAAAATCCATTGATATATCTTCCCATACCGCGGTCGGCACCGGCAAGGGTGGTAATAGGTCGAAAGAGTGTTGTTGAGACCCTTTATTGCGTTGGCAAGTGTCACATCGATCGGACGTAGTCGCCAATGGCTTTGCGCATCCCTAGCCAGAACCACTCGGCCACCGTACGAAGGAAGGTCTTGACTTCACCTTCATGTCCTCGTGTTGGAGAATCATGGTATTCTTGTATAAGAAGGGGAATGAATTTAAATGTAGGAGGAAGTACTAACCTTCCCTTATACAAAACTCTCGTACCCTCTATAGGGAATCCCCTGGGCCTCCTTTGTTGCTCAGCCCATCCCCTTCTCTAATTTTGGACAGCCAAGGATCATTGGCAAGTTCATGATCCAATTCCTTCCAATCAATAACATTGGTGTGGATTAAGGCCCCCAATTGGGCCGAGCCCATTCCCTTTCGTGACAAGGCATCTGCGACCCGTTAATTGGCTRCAGGCTTGTATTGGACCTCGAAAACGAAACCCCCAATTTCGGCATCTATTTCTAGTAGTCCCCGCCGACTTCCCGTTGTTAGGTAATATACATGAGGCTTTGTTGGTCGGAGCGTACCACAAAGTGTCAGCCCAATAAATAATGTTTCCATTTGATGGTGGCAAGGCGAAAAGCCATTAATTCTTTCTCATAAATGGACTTTTGCTTGAGCTTTTATGTAATACCCCAATAATTCTCCCTTTTTCCTATGAAATATTTAGTTGAAGATACGGAGAACTATTGACATGTTACCGCCACGTGAGAAAACGTTTCGGCTTATTTAAAATATTGCAGCGAAAAATGAGTAAATAAAATAAACAAACTTTTTGGAAAACTATCAAAGAATTTTAAAATCGTACAATTTGGAACCAGTGTTGGCCCTTTATTCAAAATCGAAAATAATTGATTTTAAAATCATTTAAACCAACTCTYAAAATACTATAATTTTTCAAAAGAGCCTTACACAACAGTCAAGGATTTAACACTCGAACACTCCCATCAGCAACTTGCACAACCTCTAAAATCTGCTCCCCATAGTTTCCAAATGAAATAAGGATCATCACAGGTCCACCAAAATAAAGAAGTTGTGGACGACACACACAAACATAAAACACGCAATGAGCAAAGCTGAGTACATACAACTTACAAAACGAGAAAAAAAACGGACAACACCTCCCCTATAAACTGGACATACCAAGTTACGACCACTGCTGAAGAAACAAAGAAAAACACAACGCTGGAGTTCATAACCACTAAACAACATTTTATATAAGAAAACCCAAAGGTGGTATTCATAACCTCAACCACTTATTATATATATTTGATCCAACATACCTCAATACCAAATATCAACACCAAACCTGTTACACATACTTTAGTACCTGAATAGATAGTTTAACTCAACCTCAACACCTGTATGAATAGTTCAATTCTGCTTCGACACTTCACACAATATAGTTCATTACATTATTTATCTTCTTCCTAGGGATCTCCCTCACCTCCTTCCTCGTCGGCGGCTATAAGAACGCCAAGCTCCCGTAGTTGACAACGATGACCCACTCCCCATCGTTCATCGCATTTGAAGCAAAGGCCTTTAGCTCGACAGTCTTGATATTTCGCCTCCGATAACCTCTTGGTTTCTCCTCCCCCCCCCCCCCCCCCTTTGGAGGTTTGACCCGTGGTGGGTTTGACTACACTCGTAGACCCTTGAGATTCAGAGGCCCGTGGAAAATMTTTGTTGGGTCCGGGTGGGTCGGGCACCCCATAAGTTTGAACCAATCCTACACTCCCACCCTTTGATGTGGATTGGGTCGATCCAACTCCGGTCAAACCCGTTGGGCTCTTAAAGAACCCAATCGTAGTTGCTTCTCTCTTATGGTCAGTGACCATGTTTCGTTCCTCAATTCGTGCAGCCATCTCCATGGCTTGGTCGAGGTTGTAGGGATTTAACAACCTTAACTCAGCCTTAATTTCATCCTTTAGCCCATTTATATATTGGCCCATCATTAGGCTCTTCGGCACATCCTCCAAAGGGTATGCGGCGTCGATGAATTTTTGCCGATACTCGTCGACGGTGGTAGTTTGCGTGACCGCCAACCACACTGCTCATGGAGAGTCCCATGGTGTGAAGGCCGAAACTCCTTTAGTACTCTCCGTTTCAAATCCTCCCATTCTAAGATCGGTCTCCTTTTATGTTCCCATCGGAACCATTTGAGAGCCATGTTGTCCATGGCCACCACTSCCACTTCGAGTTTCTCTCCTTCGATCAATTTGTGGAAGTCGAAGTAAAGCTTGGCTCGCATCAACCAATTATCGGGGTCGTTTCCCTCAAAAATCGGCATATCGATTTTTCTAGGCCTCCATCGTCCTCCATTTGGGTCACCATAACCACCTCCCTCGAAGTTGTTTCGGGGTGGTCCACGATTCCAGGCTCCTCCGTTTCTGATTCCTCCTCCACCCAAACGGGTCGTGTCGTGGCTTGCATGGTTGGGCTCCCCCTCGACGAAGTTTCGATTTTCCAAGTTGGGTTCCTTGTTAGTCAAAGCACCGACTTCTTCTCTGACTCGTTCTAGGTTGAGCCTCTCTAGATTGGCTTGTGCTTCTTGGTTTTCGCGGAGCTGATCAATTCGGCCCTCCAAACGCTAGGTGTTTCAATTTGCCACCTCTTATATTTTCCGTTCTTCTTGAAACATGCCCTCTATTTGTTCTCGCATTATTTGTTCGGCTGCTGCCATGACGTTCGAAACCACTCTATCGATCCTCTCATCTTGCGTGTCCATCCTCTTCGTAAGAGCAACGAGTTGGGAGTTAATCTCCCCGACCTGTACCTCCAAGTCGTCCACACGTTGCGCCGAAGTCTGTACCATCCTTCCCGGCAATCGTTCCGCTCTGATACCAAGTGAAATGTACTCGGTCGATGTAATAAATAATCACGTGATTTTGAATGAATATTARAGTTGTAATTTGGGAAAAATAATCTAGCTACTGCAAGAAGTGTCTTTGATTGATTAATAATTGAAATTACAAGATAGACATTGTTTGAGGCAATGAATCTCAAGTAGCTTAAGGCCACCACTCTCGGGGATAAACTTACTACAATTTTCTGGATACCTTCCACTACTGCTAGCAATCACAATATAACCTAAAATCTCCCACATGTGACTCTAATCGAAAATAGATAAACATGCAACCTGAACAACATAAAGTAACTTCCTGACTTTGCTTAACTAAGCTACTGACTTCCTAAGCTCCACCATCTTCCAATAACTTGTCTGAATCAACCAACATGTGACTCTCCTTGTTTAAGGAGGCCACCACTCTCGGGGATAAACTTACTACAATTTTCTGGATACCTTCCACTACTGCTAGCAATCACAATATAACCTAAAATCTCCCACATGACTCTAATCGAAAATAGATAAACATGCAACCTGAACAACATAAAGTAACTTCCTGACTTTGCTTAACTAAGCTACGGACTAAGCTCCACCATCTTCCAATAACTTGTCTGAATCAACCAACATGTGACTCTCCTTGTTTAAGGCAAAGTTGACTTCTCTTGGCTTGCTTGGCTTGAGCATATTTTTCCTTTTCCGTGAATACACCGGAGTTGGTGTTGCTCTCTGTTCTTGTGCCACACCATGACCACCGTGATCCATGACATAAGGGTATTTGATTTATTTTCTGTAACCTGGGGTTTATGAGGCGTTTCTAAAAGTTGAGGGGTATATAAGTTATAAAGAAAAACCTCAGGGGTATATGAGGAAAAATCCTAAAAAATAATGCAAAAAAATCAATTCAAACGCTAAAAATTCCATCAAAACAAAAGAAAAATTTATTATTTTCCCTAAAGATAGTGTTGAGATAGTCAAAGTAGTATATAATTGGAAGTAATGAAATAATTATGTAAATATTCAAAAAATAGTGATTAACTCATATACCCTGAAGTTCAAGAGTATATAAAGCATTTTGAAAGGTCCGGGGGTATATGAGCTATTATACAATACCTGGGGGGCTATTTAAGGAAAATTCCCTTTAAACTTTTACTGGTAAATGCTGAGTATGATATTAAAGAGATTCATTGACTAACCTAGTGGAAGTCAATTCTACAACTATCTCTACATTTAGTTCCTTGAAAGAAGGAAAACATTATATGATTTGCTAATGGCTATGCATAGAAAATTTGATTACTCCCTTCGTTATGCAATATTGGCAACTRTAGAATTAACACATTTTCCTAGGCATTTTTTGTTAATTACCCACTTTAACTTAATTAYTCAACCATTATCACCCTTAACCAACATCATCACCCCAACACCTAGCCACCGCGCCAGCCACGCAACACGTCATTTTATGATAACGTTCAAATTCAATGCTACTTTTAGGAAATGGGATTACTTCACAACTTAATCCTGATTAGTATTGATGGCAACTGGTTAATGTTGACAATCAATTCTTTCTGATTTATTGTTAGAAAAAGTGCAGTAGTAACCAGAGAAGTCAAATTATAATTAAGCCAGTTAACTAATTGCATGGACTACATAAGTTTGGGGCTTAGYTAAATATGGAAACAGATTTCAGGGATCAGTTGTTTTGAATAGATGCAAATTTGTGGGTTTCATGATCAAGATCAACCATAGTATTACTAATTAATTTTAAAAGGAGTCTTTCTGTTTTTTTCATTTTCAAGATCCATATGTATGAGCATTGTCATATAAAATTTTCATCACTTGTTTTGAGAGCATTAACAAAAAATTCCCTTTCTTTTATTTAGGAAGAGTTAATCAACTATCAGGTTTGCTGAATTTCACACTACGGTTGATGGATCCTATGTCTTTGCTTGGAGTGTCTTTTATGAGAAAATCCCTTCATTTTATTTATGAAACAAAATTCAATTTAAGTTGAGGTAGAACGGAAATAATCCTATGTGACAATKTTCTGTTACATATGCTTTTTATGGTATTGCATTCTGCGTATATTATTCCCACTGTCCCATTTCGTAGGAAGCAAGTCTACATGTTTGGATGGGCAGTATTCACAGAGATTTTCACTTATGTCTTTCTGATGAAACGAAAGTTTGAAAACCCAAATATTGGTTATGTTTTTCTGTACTTGTACTGCTTTTGATTATATGTAAAAAAAATTGAGAGAAGTGCTTTGCAGAATCTGAAACTGAAGATCAGTCATCCTAGATTTCTTGCYCTTGGAAGCCCGGAGGCTTTGAATCTGGAGTTTCCTGCTTGTCTTCTGAAGGATAACACTGATAAGCATGTTCACAACATTCAAAGTGATGAAATGGCTTCTTTTTTCCAATTTGCTGAGGTGTGAATGCTGCTCTTAAAGGGGTGATGCTTGATCTGTAAGTAATGCAGTCAACCTTATCTCACATGTTTGCTGTCTTTAGGATATCTGTATTCAAGGAGAAGAACCAGTTTTGTGGCCTGTTTGGTTTAGAGCTGCTTTACCAGGAATGATTTCATTGCACATAACAATTTATTATGAGATGGGGGATATACAAAGTATCATGAGATATCGGACCCTCCGTATGTGTCATACGTTTGAGGTAAATCAGTTATCTATCACTTTTGTGCTATTCTATGTTTATTTGGACTGCCTTGCATTGGTTTTGGCCTACAACGAACTAATATAGTCTGTTTTCTTTATACATGTTGTCCTTGACATTGGGTGGATTAGGGGAAGTGGTGTTTATGTTCGGTGTTACTTTTGTGATAGAAGAAGCGTTTTTTGTTTTAAGATAAATAAGACTATGTAGTTTTATCCTTAGTCACATATTGTGATGGAGCTGTAAAATTAAAACTGTTAAATGGCCATTCCGTACGTTTCTTTAAGGTCTATACGTTTTGAAATTTGAACTATTCACAATTGTTAGAAAAATTTCGGCTAATATATACTCCCTTTGTTTCTAAAAGTTTTACACACTGGTTTTTCACGCATACCAATCTATATCTTTGACCACTCATATCTTTAATTATAAATTATTAAAAATTAAATATCTTTATAGTATTCATTGAGACGAATCAAACCATGTCCCACATTACTATGTTTGGTCTATATATATGTGTGCGTCGGCAAATGTGTTGGCAGACTTCAAAGATACAACAAGAGCATTTGYTTTCTCAATTGAATTCTAGTCTAAGTAATTGCTAGTGATGATGTGTGTTTACGTTTTTTCTTTTTAGTACGCAGAAGGGGGACAATGATGTAGTAAGTCCGGATGCCAATGAATAAGTATCTTGGGCCAAATATGGGATGTTATATGATACAAATTGTAGGGCATCTYAGGAGCATGTTGTGGAAACTTTTCATGGAATTCGTGGTCATAGCTGCTTGAATTCTATTTCATTTATAATTATCATATAAATGAAAACTCTAGCTTGCCATTTCCCACTTGTTTTATATTAATGAAAACTCTATGCTATGTCTAAACTATCAACTTTTTGTAATAGGATAATATAAAAATATAATATGTGTGGATATTTCACAATTTTTTCTCATTTTTTTTAATTTGTAAAATGGAAAATACATTTGAAACAATAGCAACGYCGAAAGTGGCTAATTGCCCCCTTAACTTTCCTTGATTTCTAAATTAATCCCCTTTAACACTTTTATGTGGCACTTGATCCCCCCAACTTTTATTCAATGTGAAATCAAATTCCAAATTAATATTTCGGTAACATTGTCACAAATTTTTACTTACATTCAATTAAAACTAACTTGATACACCACTAAATATGCACAATCAAAATACTAACGCTATACACCAATAAATACATAGGATCAAAATACTAACTTTATAAACCATGTACGCAAAAATCGAATGACAACATAAGAGAGGGAAGAGAACATTAAGGGAGACTAATTTGAAAGATGTAATCCATTGAAAATAAGAGAGAAAAGACAAATTGACTCTAGCTATGGCATCCAAGACCAACAAGTCAACAAGTGTCAATTGCCCATTCACATGCATATTAGGGTTTTCTTTGTAAACAAGGTTTTAACTTAGGGCTCAAGTTAAAGTAATTTAATGAAATTAATCGACGGGTTTGAATCGAATTTGACCTAATAAAGCCTAGCTAACATTTGATTTTCAATTCTAATTTTGATTCAATAGATTGAATCAATCTTGGGGTGCCCCATTTAAAAAGACAAACACAAAATGACTACCCTTCGCAGCAAGTTTGGTGTGATGTTCAACTATATTGTAATGGGATTTCTTTTAACATCGTGTCTAAAGCCTGTTATCAATCAGGAGTTCCATATTGGAGATGGAGTTACAAAGATGGATGTTTTGAAACACTTTAAAAGGATAGAATCAGGAATGAGCATATTTGGAGGATGGAAAAAGTTATTGTTGGAYACATTGAAGACAAAGAAAGGGAAATTCGTCTTGTTGGTTTGGGCATGTAAGATGAGCCCACATGAGACAAGACGCATTGCTACAAAGAGTGGAGGGTTTAGATCATGGCGTGCTTAAAAGAGAATGATTGGGATCGAAGATAGCGTTGTTGGAAGGATATGAAACGATTGAATTTGCATGAGAATGAGGTTTTTTATTGCGGCCTTGCAGGGTATGGACGATGGAGCAGGAGGATCTTTGTTGATGACTGCATGGATTAGATTAGTAACTATAGATTTGCATGCTCTCTTCATTATCACAACATTTTCGAACTTTCATTACATAGATTTGGTTTTTCCCAATATGTTGGTGTCTTCACTATGATGATACTCTTCCATTCTATCAAAGTTTGGATGTTTAGGCTCAGCTGTCTTTGTTTATAAGTAATACTACTGCAACGATGACATTTATATGTATTTATTTTTATTCATGATCATTAGTGTATGCCTGAAAAAAATTGATCAACTTAAATCCTTCGATGCAAATAGGTCTTGCCTTCATTGGATATGTCTTTCCAAGTCAGCCGTTGCCCATCAAGATTGCGTGAATTCCTGGTACACATGGATCTTGTAAATAAATCCAGTTCACAGAGCTTCGAAATTCATCAGTTATCATGCATGGGAGGCCAATGGGACATTCAAATGCTCCAACCTGTGAACATCCCATCTCCCATAATGGCAGGGCAAGCATTATCTTGCTTTTTCAAACTGCAGGTTAGTGAACAATTTCTGGTTATGCTTTGTAACTTAAATGTACGAGTAGAAAATTTCCCAGCAGTAGTGTTTGATAACTCTGCATGTTCACTCCTGGTCCCACACAGAATGTTGTAACATGTCTCTCTATCCTCAATGTTTTATATCACAATTAAATGACATAGCCTTCTCCGTTTTCACTATGCTTATTGTGTTATGGGGATGGTTGGTTTTGTTGTATAATCCTGTGCGTAGGGAATTTTAGGATGTTTCTACCTTGAAACATCAATGGAATTGTGGGAAGAAAAAAAAACGTTTTGAATTTGTCAAATGGTAATTTATTAGGGTGTTTTCTCTGCTTATCAAGGTTCCTAGACTCTAGAGCTGTAAGCGCCCAGAAAATGTTTTAGTCCAATCTTGGGGACCACAAACCCCTAAATTTGGAGAGGAAGCTTTTCTAGGTTTTAAGGGTGTTATTTATTTACCTGTATTATTTGTATTTGAGGAGTTTGAATGTTTTATTTTTATTTGTAATATGTAAGTCGTGGGAGTTGATGATTGCATGGAATTATGGTTTTTGGTTCAGTTGCTGACCCCACCTTTTGGGTTTAAGGCTTAATTGATTGGTTGATATAAGTAGTGGACTCACCGTGTCCTCACCTTTCCATCTCAGAAAGCAACCAGGGGGTTAATCCCACAAGTGACAGGGTTTGCCTTGTTAGCATTGAGAAGCTTAAACTATCAAGTATTGTTAGTGTGCTTTTCTGAACATATTATGAGTTATGATTTCTTTAAAAATTGGCTGATAAGTATTTATTTATTTTTCATCGTTTCTGTTGAGAATTGCTAGTCTAATCAGGATTTGCTTCTTGTTTTTAGAACGGCAGGAAATCAATCAACTCAGAAGATATGGTGAACTCTCATTGTGACAATAGAGGAAGCCATGTAAGATTAGGTGCTCTGCTTGATAACGAAGATTTGTTTGATATATCTAGTTCACCTCTGTCTGATTTCCATCATCACGAAAGATGGCATGAAGAAAAAGTTGGGCAGGTTATTATTCCCTCTTTCTTTTTTAATTTATTTTGTTCTATCTATGTGACTGGTAACACCCCAAAGCTTTATCAGTCCGAATAATCTGAGCTGATAATATCTTTTTCTGGGTATGAGTGTGTATCATGGAAGTTTAAAATCTCTTGAATCAGATTCCCGCCCCGCCCCGCCCAAAAAAAAAGAAAAATAATATCTTTTTTCATTTATCATTTTGTAATGAATCATTCGGATAAGGGTAGTGTAGGTACTAGGTACTCCGTCCGTAACACAATTCTTGCAACTGTACTTCTTTCTATTTTTGGTAAGTTTTTAATGGTAAAWTTACAAGTCTACCCTTACGAATTTCCCTAAACAATAACAAATTAACAAACTTATATCCTAATCCATTTTGGACCGCATAGTACAAATTTGCCCTTTTGGACCACWTGCTATAACTTCCCTCCATTTTCCTTGTATTAATCACTCTCTTTCTCTCCCATTATTTACAATTTTACACCTAACCATTTGCCCTCCATTTGCCCTTTTGTCACAAAACAACTTTTAAAAAAAATTTATGCAAAAAGAGATCCAAAACCAATTTTTTTTTGTAAGCTGGGACCTTTGAGGCATATTCCGATGTTGACTGGAATATTCCGTCGTTGACCTTGCTGAAAATCATATTTGCACTCCTTTACATCTAAATACACTCTCATTTTCCCACCATTTTCAATACATTTAATAATAATACTAATTCATCAACAATCTACCAATTCAATTCAAACACACACTCACGACCACCTCCCTCCACTCACAACTCACCATCGCACAWCTCACCACCACCTTCTTCCATTCATTACTCACCATTGCACCACCTTCACCACCACCAAAGCTAACCACCACCGCACCACCCTTCACCTTCAAATTCACCTAAACCCCAATTCAATTCACCCCAATTCCCCCAAAAAACCACTCAATTCCCATCATTAACACTAAAATCATCAAAAGATCCAAACTTTTCAACAACCCCACCATTAGTAGTAGTAGGATCAACAAAACACCATTAGTAGTAGTAGGATCTCCGAGAGAAGCAAAAGGGTGTTTAAAATCAGAATGACAAACTTGCCAAGCATCTTGATATGCCATTTGAAGACCATCTTGATTACAAACTAAAGGAGGAGAAGGATTACTATTATTCGCTTGTGGTTGCGATGCCGCCCTATTACTCATCTTCTGCTGCTGCTGTTGTAGTTGTGGCAATTAATGGCTGGAATTAGGGTTTGCATCTAATGAATTGAATTAAGATTATTAGGGTTAGGGTTAGGGTGTTGAGGCTGTGATTGGGAAATTCCTCCTAAAGGACGAGCATTAGCATTGATAGGGTGTAAATGCACATCGATGACTCGATGTTAGACGGGAATCGCACCATTGCTGCTTGTTATTGCGCGCTGCCTTTGTTGTTGCTTGCTGTTGTTGAAGGATGAGTTGTTGGCGTTGCGCCAAAGCCTTGGTGTCGGGCAGCATGAAAAGAGTGATAGTGGCAGTGGTGAGAGAGAGGGAGGGAGTGGCGGTGGTAGTAGTGGTGATGGTGGTTTGCCATGTAAGAGATTYAGAGTGAGAGTGTCAAAGAGAGAGAAGAGTGATGAGAGTGTGAAATAAGTGTGAATGAGTGCAAATAGGAGAAAATCAAGGGTCAATGCCGGATTTTGTTGGTCTACGTCGGAAAACAAGGTTAAGGTCCTTGCTTACAATTTGTTTTTTTGGTTTTGGGTCTCTTTTTGCATAAATTTTTTTAAAAGGTGTTTTGTGACAAAAAAAAATGGTTTTAAAAGGTGTTTTTTGGCCAAAAACTCTTTCTTTTATGATATTTCATCTTTACTTTTCGTTGTTCATCTTTTAATTCACAAAATCAGCCATAGATCATCATTATACTACTATTGCACAATATCAGCCATGTCGGTTCATCACACATGGTATCATACCATTTGTCACGTACTAGGTAGGCTGATGACAGGCTTGTCGCGTACCTATCAAAAATACCTATTAAGACTAACCTGCAGCTAGTGGTAACAGGATCGTATCCACGAGGAAACAACAACTACTGACTAATTGAATAAAAGCATCTAAACTAACAAGAAAATAATTCATTTGTGATTTTGATTAACTAGAACTAATGACTACGATTAACAAAAGAATTAAGCTATATAATTAAAGAATCCGATCCGATCGGGGTTCGTCCCAAAAAAACTTCTCTTCGCGCATCCGATCGGATCATAGGATCCGATGGTTTTCGATTTTTTTGAAAATTTTTATACCCCATCTCGCATCCGATCGGATTGCCCAATCCGACGGGTCAATCCGATCGGATTAATGTCGATCCGATCAGATCGAATTCTTTCRAGATTTTCTTGTCTCACGCATCCGATCGGATCACTTGATCCGATGCTCTTCGAATTTTTTCCAAATTTTTCCTTTGACCTCGCATCCGATCGGATTGGGTGATCCGACGACCCGACCCGATCGAATTGACCCGATCCGATCGGATCACTTTGCTACTTCAGATTTTCTTTTTTCTCGTACTCACGCATCCGATCAGATTGAGTGATCCGACCCCCTMATCCGATCGGATCAGGGTCAATRRGATCGGATTGCCCCTGTTGGGATTCCTTTTTCCTCGCTCCTTTCTACTTAGCCTRTGCACACTCATTATAAACATKAGTCCCTCTCTCTCTCACTCAAAATCTCAGTTTACATAATTATTAATCTACTAACTACTCTAAAAAGCAAAAACTACGGGTTGCCTCCCGCAAAGCGCTTGTTTAACGTCACGAGCCTGACYTATTACCTCTAAACGCCTTCAGGATGATACATCTTCGAGGTATAAAACCTCTGCAAMACCCACCATAGCGCCTTCATGATACAACTTCAGACGTTGACCATTCACTTTGAACTTATCACCTTTATCATTCATAATCTCAATCGAACCGAATTTGCTCACNTGCTATAGATCCCCAATCGCTCTAGAAATTAGACTACTCGTTCATAATTAAATTAAACATGATGATTGCGATTGGGAAAGACATAATCAAAGTATAGAATAATTAAAAGCAATAATAAAAACCTAGAACAATTGAAAGCAATAATCAAGAACCTAAAAATAATTCAAAGCAATAATCAAAGCATAAACAATTAAAAGTAATGAGAAAACAAATTAAAGAAGAAATTAATTACCAAAGAATAATTGCAATTTGATGAATGAATGATTTCTATTGAAAGTGCCAAAATTAGGGTTCTTCACAATAATACGTAATTGGGGTTTTTCTCTCCTTGAAATTAATGATGGAATAAAAGATAATAAAAGAATCAGGATTTCTATCCTCTTAAACATCAGAAATTTTCTAAATTAAACTAAGCTTGCTAAATTACAATCATGCCCTTCATTAAAAGCCAATTTAAAAACCGACTTAACTGAAAAATCGAGCCTCGATCCGATCGGATCGGATCCAGTTCAGGCAGGCTGAAACGTCCGTCTTCTAGAGGCCATATCTTGAGCTCCGGTGGTCCAAATCACGCATGTGACCTATCAAATCGAAGCTCTCGAAGTGTAGTTTCCAATGCAGTTGGAATCGCACCAATCCGACGAACGAAACATAAATTATGGTCGAAAGAGTGAGCATGTATCAACTTCTTTGTGTCGCTCCACTCCTATCTCCTTGCCACTTCTATTAAAACTCCGTAGTGCTTGCAAATAAGCCCCGAAATCACTCCAAATAAATGGAAGCAACCTAAAACTTACTTAAACACTAAACAAACAACATTAGTAGCAAAGAGGGCCTTAAGAAGGCTAAAAACCATTCGATATAGCAAGAGAAAAGGGAGAAAAACCATATATCAATACAATACATAAAACTCCCCCAAGCCAAACTCTTGCTTGTCCTCAAGCAAGCTAATATAGACTCTCAATCTAAACACGTCTTACCCCATAAAAACAACATCGCAACCATGCTCGTGACCAATCCCTCAACCAAAGATTCCAAGTAGTTCAATGCCTATCCAAGAACATAAATCATCCAAAACACAACTAGCCATCAAGTATAGAGAGGTGAATAGGAATCAAGGGAGAACTACTCACTAGTGACACTCCTCTCTTTGTGTGGTGGGTTAAAAATGAACCCATTCGCTCACCACCCCACATGTGCATAAAATGTGCACATAAATCAACTTTTTGTAGCCTAAAATACTAAAGGCACCCCTCCCATCTCACCAACACTATGTGTTGAAAGGGTATATCAATAGCACTCAACTACAGTCGACTCGAAATGCATGCACAAGTCACAACCTTGGCAACGGTTACTCAATCTACAAGTTACACATCGACCCAATGAATATTATCAAGTCCGAGAGACTACTTAAATAGCTATGCTTAATGGCGCTTTAAGTTAGTCGGAGTTAGGAAATTTTGGGACATTGTGAGCTAAGCTCTAACTCAAGGGACGCTACATATAATATTGAATAAGGCCTATGAGTGAATAAAAGAGCTAGACATGTTCAAGTGCAAACTACACAGACTCAAATACCAAAAACCGTAATAATCACCAACAAGAAACCAACTAACTATCTGATCAATCCATTCAATTTTTCTTTTATACATTACGATATAACACAAGTGCAAAGCATTATTTGAGTAATAAACTATAAAATAAATACTTAATTATTCTGGATTTTTTTTTTTCAATTGATATTCTATTCTTTTTCAGACCTCTCCTTCTTTTTTTTTTCTCTTCGTAAAGAAATAATAAACTAAGAATTAAGAATACATACTATTTTATATATGACTTGCATGAACATCTTACAGACTAGAACTCATCTTAACATATACTCAAGCTTTCAAATTGCGAATAACCGTCCACATCTCTCTCGCACAACTTTTAACCAAATCACAGAGCCTCCATAAAACACCCAAAGCGTGAGCACGAAAAAGTCACTCCTCTCAATATTTGTTTCCCACGAACAACCTCTGAGGAAAAGGTGTCGAACAAAGCCAATAGGTTCGTTATGTGATTGATAAACTCTATCTATGAAAAGGGATTCAAGCTCAATGGGGATCAAGTAAATGTTTCTAACACTGAAGCAGGGGGACTGACCTAGGAATGAAAGCCTTCACTAATACATGTCAAACTTTCGACATAACTCCAGACAATACTCAAGCCAAGCATAGTTTAGTAATAGGATAATGACGCACCGAGGGTAACCGAACGCTCATAGAAAAGAAGATGAGCAGATAGACTCTTATAAACAAATTAGATCTCAAATCTGCTCAAGTTCATTCTTCTCGTTCCAAGATTAACATCTAGGCTCGTCAAATCGTCAAGGAACTCCGCAAAAGCAACACAAGTTGACTAAGATCGAGTTCAAGCCATCACAAGCAATAACACATTTTTCCAATGGGGCACGAAATGTTGATTTAAAGAGAATCTATTTATTTATTAAACTACACTATAAAGCAATACATTTTTTGTGCAAATAAACTCCTACTTCTAATGAGTGGTACAACCTTGCCAACTATCCTAACAACAATTTAAAACGATGATACTAGAAGTGTTTAAAATCTTACAATAAAAAGCAATGGGATCGATACTCAGAGCCTAGGAACCACGACCTAGTCATAAGTAGGATGTGTGTTGCGTTTGTCTCCTCCCCAGGCAAATTTAGCATCGTCGCCAATTCTAGCGCGAACGAGAAATAAAGCAAGCACTCAATCCATTCTCCATCATCAAGGCCATGGCGACCACCGCCTTGATATCACTCCACCGCCTCCGCTGGCCACTCGGTGCACTAGAATCCGTCCCGCCAGGGTAACGGGTACCAAGAGGGGTGAGGACTTGCAGGGTAACGATTTCCTTGCCTAGCATAATAATCATTAACTAATAAGGGTGTGTCGTCATCGAAGGCGGGAAACGCATGTCAAAGACGCCGTTTTAAACTTTGATCAATATGAGTCTGCGGAAAGGAGCAATGTTGTTTAATGCCCTCACAATGCATTATAATTCAGGCACCAGGGGGCGGGGTGGTGGTGGAGGTTGCTCCGGCCTTGCTTGTCATCAGGAAGCAACTATGGTTACCTTGGAGCGTTTACATCGGCAAGCGTAGAGTCTTGGCAGGACCCATTGTGTCTGCGTCCGTCCCGTCTGCTGTTCTACCCAACGAAGGATATGCGATGCATTAGCGTGGATAAACAGTAAACCTGTCGAGAGGGATACTCACAGAATTGTGTACACTGAAATCAAGCATAATTGTGTTTTCCATCAACATAATCGAAGGAGGATATCCCGAGCACAACAGAGCTTGCCTAAGGCCCCGCAGCAAAAACAATTTCAGCATGAACACTGTATAGGGGCGTAAGAGTTAAGGAACCATGTTGATTTTATGTGAGGAGCGACAAGTGCGCTTGCCTACATTGACCTTGTATTTTAGTGAGCCAGAAGGTCCGAACGGAGGTACCCGAGGAATATTCGTTCCTCGTAATGCCTTAATGTTTATTTGTCTCCGAAATAACGTGGCCGAAAGAATTAATGTACCTGCAGTGAATAACGCCTCGCCAAATAATTAGCGTACCACGGCACTTAATCATGATTAGATGTTATTTCTATCGTTAGTACTTTGCAACCCAGTTATCAACCCACGTATAATCAAGGGACATTCAGGCACGGAGACTCTTATATCAATGTGGAATGTTTGAGACCAAGTATCTCTATTTACCGCACCCAAAGACATGTGTAGAAATTATTCCTTTAAACAAGCCGCTGAGAATAATTGGATTTTCGGACTTAACTTCAATTTTTTTGAAGTCTTTGGATATAAATTCCTCGATACAAGAGAACTCAGAAATTCAAGCCGATAACCACAGTATACTGATTTGTGTGTTGTGGTATAGCAAGTGAAACCCATAAATTTCCCGCTGCCAACTATATATAGTGATACAATATTATCGACGCAAGTTCGGTTCAATACCCAAAGTTCGCAGTGATATCTCATGGTCCTATAAACTAAGGTAGAGAGCGAAGAAGCCACGCCGTTAAGATTAGGCGCGAAATTTTACCTTTTTGTATACAATTGGTGAAACTAGTGGATGTTCGGGAAATCATGATCCCGCGTGGTGTCAATTGTTTGATGCCTAAGGTGGGTGTGAGGAGCGAGATTGCGGGTAAGGGATAGTTCTTGCTTTTCTCGTCGCTTCAGATGGAGGTGAGGCTACCTTATATCCTCTTGTTCATGCTACTTAGGGGTAGCCTTGATGATATGGTGAAGGGTAAGGTTGAATTATGGAGTGAAAGAGAGTTTGAGAGATTGGCCGTAGAGGAAGATAGGGATGGAAAAGACAAAATGAGAATGGTGAAAAGGTTGTAAGTTTGAGTTGATTGTGGAGAGATTGAAGGAAAGTATGAAGGATTGAGTTATGGAGGATGAGGGTTTAATGGAGGAGGGTTTAATTTGAGAGGATGAAGTGATGAATGAGAGGAGAGAGAAAAGAAAGGAGTGTTTTAGGATGATAGAGCCAGGTGAGATGATAAGAATAAGGAAAGTCGGCCAATCGAATAACGAGCCAAAACTGTCGCAGCGCAGACCCGATGCCGAATCGGATTGGGTCGATCCGTTAGTACGGATTTATCATGGTGGGTTCGTCCAAAAAAACTTCTTCGTTCGCCGCATGCCGATCGGATCATAGGATTATGGTTTTCGATTTTTTTTGAAAATTTTTATACCCCATCTTCGAATCGCCGATCGATTGGCCCAATCCGACCGGGTTCATCGATCGGGTAATGTCGATTCCGATCAGATCGAATTCCTTTCAGATTTTCTTGTCTCACGCAGTCCGATCGATCACTTGATCCGCATGCTCTGCATTGTTTTCCAAAATTTTCCTTTGACCTCGCAATCGATCGGATTGGGATCGATCCGGACGACCCGACCGATACCGACATTGGACCCGGATTCGCGAATCGGATCACTTGCTTTACTTCAGATTTTCTTTTTTTCTACTCACGCATCGATCAGATTGGTGATGCCGACCCGCTGATCGATCGGATCAGGGTCAATATTGATTCGGATTGCACCCTGTTGGGATTCTTTTTCCTCGCTCCCTTTCTACTTAGCTGCTGCACACGCTCACTGATTAAACAATCAATGTCCCCTCTCATCTCTATCAACTTCTGAATCGCCGTTTACAGTAATTATTAATCTACTAACTACTGCATCAAAAAGCAAAATACGGGTTGCTCCGCAAAAGCGCTTGTTTAACGATCACGAGGCTGAACCGTTTACTCTAAACGCTTCAGGTGATACATCTTCGAGGTAAAAACCTCATGCAGACCCACCATAGCCTTCATGAATACAACTTCAGAGTTACCATTCACTTCTGAACTTATCACCTTTATATTCATAAATTTCAACGAATCGAAATTTTTCATCCAATATTAGTATGCCACGTACAGCGGTGAACAGTAATGCTTGACGCCTAGGGGACCGGTCCATCTAGACTTCAGCTTTCCAGGAAAGAGTTTAAGCCTCAATGAAACACCGGCCTTATCCCCTATCATCAAACTCGACGATCCAAGATTTCTTATCATGCCACGCGCTTGGTCCTCTCTTTATATAGAGGCTAGAACTCGCTTATTAAGCTCCGCAAACGGAACCTCATCAGATTCATTCAATTTGTAACAAGCGCTTTCTACCGCAAGCTTAGCATCCAGTACTGCTTCCTTGATCGCCCAAAAGCTTATTTTACATCCAGCTCAACAGAAGACAAGCCTTTTTTCATAGCGACACCAAGCGACTGACTACGGTGGAGATTGGCACTCGTATACCCAATAGGTCGTTTGAAACTGATTAGTCAGGGGCATCCAGTGCAAGCCATTCGGTCTAACGGTCAACTCTTTCCTGACCTCTCCGCCACGTCCGTCCTCCTAAGATATAAGAAACTTGCAATTTGTCCTCTTAGACACTATGCTACAAGCTTGCTGACTTAGATTTGGCGCATGCGTCAACAGCAACGTCCATGGGACCTGACGTGTTCTCATCCATATTCGGCGCAGCAGTATCAAGGGCGGCCCTTCATGAAAATGGAGAAACCACCATGCCAGCACTATTGCACAGTCTAGGAACTCAAAGAGCTCGGGAAAGATGATCCATCTTAAACGCTTCAAGGACCAGCTGACTTGGCACTATTTAGTAGCGCGTAGAGCGATTAATCACATAAGACCCACAGAATGAAACGATTCCCATAAGATGAAGGAAACGTCCCATATATTCAGATGCCCAATACACTGCTAAAGATCTCCCAGTTCAGACGGTATATGCCCATTCTGAGGCATTCTCATCGGCGAAAGAAATGTTGCCGCTCCGCTCGCAAGATCACATGAGCAGTACAAACGATCTAGGATCCGTTTAAAGAGCTTACGAGGCCGAAGTCTGAAACCAGTTTTAGCAAGAGCCAGTGATGCGAGTCGGTTGTGGTCGATGGGGCGGCCCGACTGCATGACCGCGACTGTGGGAGACCCGATTTCGCATGCAACGAGTCAGTATGCCCCATGCCGCTCGATGATCAAGTGATTCAGCAGACAGCAGTGCTTCGTGTTAACATAACATCGAGTACTTGCTTGAACAAATAAGGATTTCATGCCCAGGAAGTACTGCTGATTACATCGATGCATGAACTTATCTTTCTGTCATGTGGGCTAGGACACATACATAACGCATTAGTATAACATGGCCCAATACCAAGATACATTGTGTGCCTAGATTTAATTTCTAAAGATGATATTAATCAGGACCAATGGGGGTTTCATTAAGGAGTCATTACGAAAAATGTAGTTCTTTATTATGATCTTCTCTACGCAGAGGAATCATCATATTGTGAAGAGTCGTGATCCTTATCCTCAAAACCGAATCTCAAAACGGTGATCGGCCATCATAAATTCTCTACTCCCTTCTTATCTAACGAATTTTCAAGTAAATCAAACTCTTGTAGCAATAAGAATCCAGCGATGAGCCTAGACTTTGCTTCCATGATGGAAAGGAGTATGCTTCAGAGCTGCAGTGAATCAGCATAAACAATGACTTCGAGTATAGTATTGAACAACCCTACTATGGATAGCGTCATAAAACTGATCAGAGCACACCAGAAGGCTACAGTAAACTCCTTCGTCCACAACAGGAAATGTCGAACCCGGTATTAACTTGAGCTCCATAAGCGTCTTTGAAAATATAATAAATGCAATAGAAGGACCTTCTCCATTTCTTGGCCAAACAGCACCAATTAGAATAGTTCATCGCATCGACATAATCCTCGAAAGTAACAGGCTCCAATCAGGGGTTGTACTAATGGGAGCTGAAAATCAATGCTGCTGTTTTATCCTAGTAAGGATCAAGACACTCATCAGTAAAACAACAGGGCTGGGCATTTTTCAAAAAGAACTGTGTAAGTGGCTTTGCAGATTTGGAGATCCTAACTCGCGGTCGAATAATAATCCCATAATAGGTGCGTGACCAAGAAAGCTTTCGCGCAGGCCAATTCTCACTTACACAGAATGAGGGGAAGAGATGACACTCCTCTAACAACTATGCAACTTTTTGGAGCAAGCTTGGCGCTACTTGAGGCATATGCCAGCAATCCCGTTTGAGAAGTTCCAATTGATGACAAAGTGTAACAACACCTTCAGTGACCATTAAATATTTGACAAGTGTGTTCCAAAATGCGTGCAGCACCAAACTTACCTCTTGGCCATCTTTTCAAGAACTCTAGACAGAACTGTACTCAAGCGCTAGAGGTGCATCATAATCAGAACCAATTACATGCTTCAATAAAATCGATATCCATTAAAGACTCCATGAATGACTCTAAAAATTTTCAAAAAAAGATAATCAAGTTGACATCATTCTTGAAAGGATTTGCGTGTCGAGCGTTTACATAATTCCAATGGCATTCTCACACGATATGCAAAGTAACCCATAATGGGACATGTAATAATGGTCGCTCTCTCTTCCTGAATCTTTTCAGGGTGAATCGGAATTTGCATAAATCCACCGAATACCCATCAAAAAGCAAAAGAACTATTATGGCAAGCCAACGCTCAACATCTGAATCAAATTCAACAGCGAAGGGGGAGTCAATCCTTTTTAGTGTGTGCCACAACTAAATTATGCGTCCATTAAAGTCTATACAATGGTACACCTGTCACACATTCTAAGTGGGAATTACTAAACTCTCTCTCCTTTTT